>JABUQX010089039.1:20000-27500 GCA_015478945.1 Trachelipus rathkii | reverse complement strand
AACTATCTTCTGATCTTTTCCACTATACTCTGTTTACTTCTATACCGATATCTCAACTAATATCCATTTTAATTTTGTGTCCCTCGTTTGTATCTAGAGTTGCCTTTCGTCTACGGCTTTCTGATTCAATTCTTGCCGATTTAGGATTGAATTTCTCTGTTGGATAGCTTCAATCCTGTGAAATTCAACTACTTAAAAAACCAGCTTCTTCATATCTCCCTCTAAAATACCTCCCAACTTTCCTATTCCCCCTGACGGCTCTAATGTCTGCACCCGGTAAACAACATAAACACATTCTTAGAATCAAACATAAATAGTGAATTGTCTTGAAGACCTCACATCAAATCGGTTGCTTAAATGGCCTCAAAAAAGCTGGGAATTCTGTTCAGATTGCGCGAATTTTTTCTTCTTCTTCTGCTCAGATGCTCCAGTTATATAAAGGTCTTATTCGTCCCTGTATGGAATACTGTTCCCACATTTGGGGTGGTTCCGGTTCCACCCTCCTTTTGGATAGAGTTGAAGCTAAGGCTAAGAGGCTTATAAACTGTCCCATACTTTCTGACTCCCTTGACCCTCTTTCTCTGCGTCGTGACGTCGGTGCCCTATCTCTTTTCTATAGGTATTACAACGGCAGGTGCTCGAGAGAATTGACCTCTCGCATTCCTCCACCACTGCGTCGCCCTCGTAATACAAGAGGTGCCTTGTTCTCTCATGAATATTGTGTGAATATTGGACCATCAAGGATCACCCGTTGTGGTGTTCCTTCTTCCAGCCATATCTGTTTTGTGGAACTCCTTGCCTTTCTTTTATTTTCCCCGCTATATTCAATCTTCCTCTATTTAAATCCTGTCTGCACCCACCTGGGAAGGAATTGCGTTAGTAAGGGACTGTGGCTTATTTCTTCCATTTCTGTAAAGGTTTTTCTTTATGTAATTTTTTTATTTATTTATTTTTTTTTTTTTGCCCCTCCTTGAAAAGGGCTTTGCCCGTGAGTGGTGGTATCATGTAAATATATATATATATATATATATATATATATATATATATATATATATATATATATATTTATATATAGAAGAGGTATCTTTATATATATATATATATATTCTGTATATATATATATATATATATATATATATATATATATATATATATATATCATGGCAGAAAAACAGCGCATCTTTATTTTTGTTTATATCTTAAAGGACTTTGAAAATAAACTTCAAAAATCCGAAGAAAGTCTCATATATAATAATAATAATAATAATAATAATAATAATAATAATAATATAATAATAATAATAATAATAATAATAATAATAATAATAATAATAATAATAATAATAATAATAATAATAATAATAATAATAATAATAATAATAATGATAATATAATGATGGTAATGATAATGATAATAACAATAATAGACACAATAATAATAATAATAATAATAATAATAATAATAATAATAATAATAATAATAATAATAATAATAATAATAATAATAATAAAACGCATACTTGAAGTGAATCTCTTGAACTGGTGTTTTGCCTGAGGTAATAAAATGTTTTTCTCGAATTTTCGGCGTGAAAAGAAAGAAATAAATTTGAGGGAGGATAATATTTAAGGTCAGATTATGATTAAATAGATGTGGGAGTAGTGAGGGCATTTTGGGGGATGTTTCATGGGGTTTTTGACTTAGAATGAGGGGAGAGGTCCATTGGCAAATTGAACGAAAAATCAAAGATGTAATGTATGAATAACTGCAAATATTTTTAAGATTAGTTAATGCCTTTGAGAAAACTTCTTCTACTACTACTACTACTACTACTACTACTACTACTACCACCACTACTATTACTACTATTACTACGGACTCAAATCTTAAGGAAGGATAAAAAAATATTGCTTTAAACTTAGGTTATCGTGTTTTTAATTCAAATATATTTCTTTTATTATAAATATGAGGATTGTTATTCTCTATTATCCTCTGTTAAAAGAAAATAAATAACAAGGTTGGAGAAATTTAAATAGGCAAAAACTATTATTTAACAATTAAAGTTGTTTTGAAAAAGTAATCAGAAATGCGGACCGAAATTAAATATCATGATAATATACAGAATATAATTACTCAAGGATAACAAAATTCGGGAGTTTGTCCAAACACCAAAAAGATAGGTTGACTTTTTGTTAACCCTGTAAATAAATATACTGTAATCAATATTTGATTATAACAGGGAGAAAATGTTTTTTTTCAGTTTTTTTTTTATTAAACTTGTGGAATAGAATAACTTCCAGTAATTGTCAACCATGCAGAAGTTATGAAAATGTTGACCAAATTGCTCAATCAGGCCTCACCATTTTTAAAGATTTTATATTTAATTGAAGTTTCTTAAATTCTCTAACAATTTCAAAAGATTTAAATTTTAAATTTAAATGTGTGACAAAATTTTTACAACATTGCTCATATCTTAACCTAAAGTAATTTAAAATACAGATGTATTTATTTGTGCTAAATAATTCAGATATCTAAAGAATGTTATCAGTCTCACGGAAACATGTTATTGGCTTGCTTTTCATTCACTAAATTATTTCTTATTCATTGTCACTTTCTTTACATTAAAACTGTTTCAGTTAGAGAGTTATTGTCACAATAAATCACCTGAAAAGCAAAAACATCGGACTGTGTGTGTAAAGCTTTACGAGTAATATACGTAGATTTCAAAAGAGAAGCAAATGATAATTACAACAATATCTCTGAAAATTTTATTGTTCAACAGCTAATTTATAAATGATAATAAATTTATTTATAGAATGTTTGAAAGGTACAGATATTGAAATTATCAATTTTACGCAATATTTTTTGTTCTCTTTAGAACCGACCGTAATGGCAAATTCTCATCCAACTCTTTTATTTCACAAATTCATCAAACTATTTGTAAATCATTTTCTACAGAAAGTGTCTATACATTATTATTATTATTATTATTATTATTATTATTATTATTATTATTATGTATTATATATGTAATATTATATATATATATATATATATATATATATATATATAATAATATATATCACCACTGGGCCAGTAAGTTTTCCTTGTGGTTTTAAGTGCCAGACTTGCCAATTATTGTTTCCAGTCTGCTGCCTTGCACGGGGAAAGGAATATAATCATTATATAGTATATATATAGTTATATATATAGTATATATATAATAATATTATATATAATATATATAATATATATAATATATATATATATCATTATATAATTAATATATATATATAATAAAGCTTGGTGGAGATGGGTTGCCATTTTTTCGTAACGGGTGTTTTGCATGTGTTTAGTCTTCTTCGTCTCCATAAAAATGAATAATAATTTTTGTGCCATTTTTTTAAATACTTTATCATTAAGAATTATTTCTCATTTGCCTTTCACGCCTTTTTTAGAATTTTGTTCTTTTTTTTCAATTAAAATTTAATTATTCAATTTTCGTTCTTATATATATATATATATTTAATATATATATATATAATATATATATATATATATATATATATAAATATATTTATATATATATAATATATATATATATATATATATATATATATATATATATTTGACTGGATTGCCCTTATAAAAAATATCAATTTTAGAGAAAATAGAGTCTGAATTCTATAAATAGTTCAAATTATATATTATATATAGGTATTATATATAATATATATATATTATATAGATATATATATATATATATATATATATATTATAATATATATATATATATATTTATATATAGATATATATATATATAATATATATTATTATAAATATATATATATATAATACTATATATATATATATATAATATATATAGTATATATATATATTACAGTATATATATATATATATATATATATATATATATATATATATATATATATAATATATATATATATATATAATATATATATATATATATATATATATATATATATATATAATATATATTATATATATTATATATATATATATATATATATATATATATATATATATATATATATATATATATATATATAATATATATATATATATATATATATATATAATATATATATCAACTCTTCTCACAGCTAACACGCCCCTATAGGATTGTCCATCTGAACACATTGTAATTTAGCTATAGTATACCTCTTTTTCCAGATCATAGTCTTACTTGACTATACATTAACACAGGTAAACATACCCTCATGTAAGACCCTTTAGCACTCATGACTTTTTTCTTACATCCATCAAGCATTTTAATTGCACCAGCCCACCTTCCTACCATTCACAATTTCCTAATACACTTGCATCATCCGTTTCCCTTTCATTCCAACATATATCCTAAATATTTAAACTCAATACTTGTTCCAGATGCTCATCCTCTTGCATAACTTCACATCGAGGACTACCCTCAACTCACAACCATAGCCTTCTCTTACGTACCTTTACTTTCAAACCCCTCTGTTACACACCCTGCCAAATCTCACTACCAATCCTTACAAACTCTATTCAGATTCGCCACACAAAACCAAATAATCCGCATATAATAGGTAGGGTACCCTCCACTCTCTTCCATTCTCCATCATTCTAGCAGCATCCCCTGCCACCCCCACCTCTAGTTCTTTTTTTTTTTTTTTCATAACCCATCAACATATACAAATTGAAAACCAAGCGAGACTTAACACATCCCTGCCTCACTCGCGCTCATTAATATTAAACCAATCACTTTCGACTCCATTTATTCTTACACACGCTTCACTTCGTCAAACATACTTTTGATTCCATTCAGAAGCTTAACCACCAACACCATATATCACTTTACCTCCTGCCATAGAGCTTCCCCATCAATCCTATCACAAGCCTGTTACAAATCCATAAAACCTAAATTCAATTTATTCTTCTTCTCCCCTATTTTCTAAGTCCTTAGTTCATTAATCCTATCACAAGCCTGTTGCAAATCCATAAAACCTAAATTCAATTTATTCTTCTTCTCCCTCATTTTCAATGTAAAGATTTGATCTTGATCATTTCACCGGTAATTTCATCTATACCTGCTGATTTGCCCTTCTTCAACTTTCTCAATTTACCCATTACCTCCTCCATACTAGTGACCTTATCCCCAATAATACCTATTGCTTCTTGCACCATCAAACCCACACACATTCACTATCACCTCTTCATTACTGCCAATGCTATGCAGATTTTCAAAGTATCCCCCCACACTCCCCTCACATTCATTTCATCAGTTACGAAAGCACCATCTCTATTCATTATTCTAAGCAGATTCACCTGATTCCCATTCTTAACCTTTCGCTCTTCTTTCCAGAAGAGCTTCCTATTGCCCTGTAGGTCCCCATTCATCCTCTTTCCAAACTGTTCATTTACCTCTTTTCTCCTTCTACGTATGCATCTTTTTGTATTCCTTTTTTTCCTCTTTTTATAATTCCAAACATCTTTTTTTTTAAGCCTAATCATTGGCTTTTAGTACATTTAACCACGCTCTTATCCTTTTTTACTTTATTAACCGCTATGTACATCACCTCTTTCTATTTCAACCACTACACTGTTAACATTATTTCATTGTATGGTTTCACTTATATATTATCTATATCCGTGTATGTATGTATATTTGTGGTACACATGAGGTAGGAAGTAGTTGAACACATAATTTTTATATATGTTTATATTATATATATTATAATATACATATATATTATATATATTATATATATATATATATATATATATATATATATATTAATATATTATATATATAAATATATAATTTACATAACAATATAGGTTATCTATACTATGTAGACAGAGGTAGAGATTGACTATTAAGGGGTTCATTGATCCACACAACACCCGATCAAATAATTTAATTTAAGATATTTTGAGATATTTTTAATTATATATAATATTAAGAAATATTATTATAAATTACATATATATATTATAAATTAAATTAGGTATATAATGATAATAATTAATTTAGATTATGGAATTAAAATTAGATCTTAACTCCGCATGTTTAATATGAGTTATATTTAATTAATTATATATTGATGTTAGGCAGTAAAAAAAAGCACCAAATTAAAAGCTCTAACCTGTTGGTATTATATATTTATATATTTGTACAGTAGGTGGCATAAAATATTTATACCTAATGGATGAAGGTTACTTCACCAATTTAATAATGACTTTTCTGATATGGTAACTAATAGGGATAAGAAAGGTCTCAGATCCATTACAGGAAATATATATTAAAGTTTTTATGAGACCGTTAAAGCAGTGGAAAAGGTTCAAATACACAATATACCTAAATGACGAGTGCATCCTTTGTTTTGTTACATACAGTATTTAATATCACATATTGTAAATCTAGTCACATGTGTACATGCATCTATGCGAGCAAGATTATCCAACAATAAATTAAAAACCTGTGAGCAATCTCAATAAGCAAATATCAAACTGGTTAATTCAGTATATATGAAATAAAGGTTTATATTTAACCAGTCTACACAAATTATTAAATATTATATAATATATAGAATATATATAAGTGATTTTCCCAAAAGGGCGAAGTAGTAGATTAATAAATTTAACACGAAATATGTACCTTAATATAATAAAACCATATGATGAGTGGGTGAAAAAATATACGGTATGGTAATTAATATATAGTTACATATATCGATTTTAATTAATGAGAAGTTTTATTAAAGAAAGACAGTCAATTATAAAAGACCTTTGTGAAATAGATAAATATATATTTATTATTAAACACTTTATACCTAATTGTATAAATACTTTATTAAACTTCTTCATAATCCTCTATATCTTTTAAAGTGAATATATGAATGTGCAGTTTAGCTATGATACTTAGATGATTTCACGATTAAATGATAAATTTAGTAGTAGTATTCATTGCATTAAATCATTAGATAGTCATTATAAATATAACAAACAACTTTATAGATAAGTGATTTACTAGAGTTAATATTTTAATGTATTATCTTGATATGGAAAGAGTTATTCACGCGTACTAAGGACTGCTGAAATAAAATTATTCATATTATTAATTAGAAGATGCTAGCTTAAAAACTTCTTGATTCTTAGTTAATGAATGAAAAGAAATAATATGAGCTGTGACTATATAGGCGCAAGTGTAAAATCATTAAACTCATGATAAGGCAATTTTCTACAATAAATTCTAATTCCCAATTCCTTCTCTTAATGATTTTACAAAAACTTAGTTAGGAAAGAGGAAATTTCGTGAGTCGACATATCCTTGTTTACCAATATTAATAAAGTCATTCCAACGATTCTTTTAAAAAATATTATAAAAATTTTATAAATGAATTTGTTATACTAAAGTTCTACAACATTGTGGAGAGATATAACCCTTTATACGTCATCGTTATCGGTATATATTTTTTGGT
>JABUQX010089039.1:0-17500 GCA_015478945.1 Trachelipus rathkii | reverse complement strand
CCAACCCCTACCCCCCCCCTCCCCCTCACCCTCACCCCCTACCCTCACCCTCACTCTAACTTTAATTACTGATCTTATACACATTAACAGATAGTACCTATACTAATAATATTATATATATATATAATATATATATATTATAGGGATATATATGATAATATCATTTTTTAATACCTCTGGATATGTGCCTAACTGAAGGAATGAAGAAATCATCCAAAATTGAAAAATTTTCAAGCAGACAATATGTTACAGAAGAAAAGTGGTAGAAATGGGAAAATTATCTTCAAAAGGATCTCCACTCTTCAGGTCTTCCAATTTCAAGGTTCCAAACTCCAAGAGGTTGAAAGACTTGAAGCTGTTGCTAGAAAGGTAGTATTATGTTAGGATAATCTTGAGGATAACTGAGAGTGATAATAGGTATGTTATATGACTTTTTTAGCTAGTGAGTATACTACAGATAGTTATAAATAGTAAAATAACAATTATTGAGTCTCTAAAAAGCATGTATAACAAATCCTCTCGTATATCCTATGCCTACGATAGTACCACAATATAAGCAGAGGAATTTTCAACCGAGATCCACAAGTGGATCCTAAACGATCACGGAGGCTTTTTTCATGAGTATATTAACACAAAGTGTCTCTACAGAGACAATCACTCATACATGATTATTAATGAAGCTAGGAATCTTCACAATTATTTCTTATTTTATTTAGTTGAAAATAGATAACACATAAAATAAATATGACCTCAGATAGCTGATGTGTCATTTAGGAAATGCCCCCTTGAGGTGTATATTTGAGGAAAATTTGTAGAACGAATACGATAATGAAAACTTGATACTTTGGATCGACTCTCGCGCGAAGCCGTCTATGAGAATGCATCTATTAAAAGAAGAGACCATTCTGAATATCACCACTGTTATATTACACAGTCAAGGTGATTATAAAAATTTTATATGTAATATTTAAGACATATCTTTCAGCAAACTTACAATGGGCCATAGACACGCACACGCTGTTCTTTATTAACGAATTAATTGAAAGAGCTTATGTGAGTGGGATGGTGATTATCTCTCTCTAAAATTAACTAACTTTTAGCTTAATATCGTAAATATATATTTCGTAATATATTTAACATTAATAATATTTTTAGCCAATAACAACGTTATAATCGCCAGTAGATTGAATATTTAGAGGACTATAGTTGGTATTATCTAGTATGTATATACTGTACTTAAACCATACTCACAGGTAAATCCTTGTCCTAGTATATATAATATTAAGGTATATTAGATTTCTAGCCAATGGTTTATCTCTTCGTTTCACACACTTAACATACTGAACACACTCACACAGAGCTACACGTAAATCAGGATCTGGCTAGTCTTCGAGTGGACTGCAAAGTCTATAATAGTTTATTGAAAAAATAAACTAATAAATAATTAAATATTATTAATAAATATTTCTAAATATGAATAAGTTCTCAACCAAAACTATATAGCTTATTTTTAATTCCTTTCCTTTTATTAAATGTAACTCAAGTTAGTAACCTACTATTTATTATATATAATATGATACTCGGTATCTCTTTTTTTTTTCTGAGTTAACTCACATGCCGCTGGGATGAACCGAGCCATATATCTTCGTGTATCAAAATTACGACATTTAATTTTATAATTTATAATTTTGACGTGTACTTATATAATAAATAAGCGGTATGGTAAGTTATATAGTAAGTGTGAGTGAAGTATGCGTTAGTATATTTACTTAGTTATGAATATTGGTATATATGTAGGCATTTGGATATACACAGTGCATATAAAATATACAGTAAATAAATATTGTAGTTAATTTTATATTTGAAAATTCTGTAAATGTGTATTTTAAGTTCATCTAATGTGGAAGATAGACATATTTTGCTTAGATATTTTTTTATTCTTACCTACTAAATGATTATGATAAACCTTTGGAAAAGAATTTGTGAACATACCGTTGGTGTAGTTATTGTTATATTTTTACTAGAATTGAGTGGTAAAGAACTGTGGTATATTATATTGGTCCTGCTTGACTATATTTTTTAAAGTTCACACCTCACGAATCATTACACAAAGAAATAAAAATATTACGAAAAACTGCCGACTCCATCAAAAAAGCATAATCAGCATATCTCTTTATAGTTAGCACCACAAGTGACGGAGGACTTAATAGAAGGAGTGAGGAGATTATAAATAATTACAGTACTATATAAAAAATCAAGATGAATAGCCACCACAACGAACTAAGCACTATGGTGAAGTATTTCACCCAATATTTAGAACAGAATTACGTGTAAAAGCAGGGATCACCTTTATAGGTTACGAGAGTAGAAGTCGAGGGTCAATTCCTATAGCTTACTAAGCCCATAAGATATATAAAATTGAGAGAGCTGTGAAATAATGTTTAATATATTGAATATGCCTTATTTCATATTATATAGTTTATATAGAAGTGTAAATATCAAGAGGTGTCACCAAGGAAGATCCAGCTTTGTTATTATTGCACGCGTTGAAGATTATATTAGGTAACAAAAGTTGTAAGCGGAAATGATGGGGCTGGTGAGTGGTATGTTATGGCGGTATATATTATTTGATCTAGAAAATGTAACACCAATGGTAGTATCTTCATATTCTCGTGTGTGTTTAATGTGCGATTTTATTGGTTCGCATTGGTTGAGTAAGGCTACTGAGCACATCTAACGATATTACTCGAGCATAGTGTTAGTCTCGCCACGATCCATTGTTCAGGTAGCTATCGGTATGATTTCTTTCATCCGGCTTCATTTAGCGTGATTGGTGAGGGGTGAAGGTTATTTACCGAGGATTATTGAATCTTGCGTGGGAAATTGTAGGAGAGTTTCACCCCCCTAGTCCACGCAGAGGTATGGTTAGTAAATGTGGTTTGCTCACACTGATGCCACGTCTCGATATCACTGTGTGCTTTTTTGGGTTGTTTCTGCTAGTGTCGCTTATGGTTGAGTGCTTCTGATTACTATTTTTTTTGGGCGTATTTAATTTATTTATTGCTTTAATATATAGGGCTCATTTTTAGGGTAGTTTAGATGGGTAATAATAGTGTTTGAGAGTTAATGTATGTGGTACAAAAAATTTAATTGATGCCTCCTTTGTCATTAGCGCCTCTGAATTTTTTCTTGTGAAAATGTGAATTATATATATATATATGTATTACTATATTATATTACTACATTAATATATATATATATATTTATAATATTATATATATATATAATATTTATATATATATTATGATATTATTATATTATTAATATATAATATATTATACAATTATATTTTTTATTAATACTATAATATTAATTTATATATTATTTTTTATATTTATATTATATAGAATTATATTATTATATAATTAATATATATAAATATAATTTATTATATATATATATATATATATTATTATATATATATAATATATATTATAAACTTTCAACAACTATTTGATTTTCATTAACATTAACTACTGTAACACCATAGAGAAGAACAATTTAAAGAATATAATAAGCGACGACAATAAACAATATATTTAACGTTTGAAGAAACAATTTGTTTATGAAAAATGATAAAAATTTAGCGGATTAGTTTTCAACCAGTATAATTGTTTTTAATCTTTAATTTATTTCTTTTTTAAATATATTTTAATTTATTTTTTAGAAGAAATTAAGAAAATTAGCGAAATTAAAATTACTTTCTTTGCATCATCGAAGATATTTTTTTTAGTTCAATTTCGAATGATTTAATTTCATAAATTGAGGCAAAGAGACGTATATTTTTGGACTTTTGCCTGATAGCGTAGAAACTTAGATAAAACAATATTGAGCTTCAATTGTATTCGTATTTTAGGTAATAAAATTTATTACCTAAAATTTTCTAATTCACTAACTAATCACTAATGATTGTATTAAAAATGGTTTTGTTAATAATTTTTTGCGACTCTGCGATGATCCAATCCTCTCGGAAAATACCATTTTACCCCTTAGAGGATAATTACCCCAGGTTGGGAATCGCTGACATAGATAGAAGGGGAATATAATGTTATCCCTTCACTTTCGCAAATTTCCATAAAATTTCCATCGAAATCAAAATCTTCCCCCAAAGGCTAACTTTTCTCAGCAAATTTTTCAGTGGGACCATTTAACCATATGATGATTGCTTGCATTTTAAAGCATAACTAGTACTATAATTACCCGTAAAACATGTATATAGAAATGCGGATTTTTTTATAACGAGTCTAGAACTCAATAATTTACATAGAGTTACTCATTATAGAGTACTTTTAAAGTGTGTAAATTTCAGACTCTTATATATTGCCCACCAGAGATATTGAGCTCTAAATAAAGCAATTCTTTCAAATAGCCATTTTTGATAAACATTAAAAAAAATGTGTACAACATTTAAAGTTCATATTTTTTTAGATTTAAACTATTCCTATAAAAAAATCTCAAACTTTAGACAAATTACATTTCCCCATATAAATCACCCCAAAAATGATATTTTCAGCATTAATTATACAAATTTTTGATATAAAAATTTCTGCTCAAGTGATATTTTTATAATCAAAGTATTATAATTTCTAAAATTGAACATTTGAGAATTTGTCTTAGGAATTACCAGAGCTAAAATAATGAAGTTCAATCTACCTCTCTCTCTCTCTCTCTCTCTCTCTCTCTCTCTCTCTCTCTCTCTCTCTCTCTCTCTCTCTCTCTCTCTCTCTCTCTGTAAATCACAAAAAAGGATCTACCCCAGGTAAAAAAATGTCCCATTGTTTGGAACTGAACTGTAGATAATAATGTTATATTTGTATGTTAAAAGAAAACTAGTAAGGGAAAATACTCGCATAGGTTAACGATACGCCAAAATATATAATAATTTTGAATGGTCGGTGCGAGCAACCAGTATTGAACCACTTCATTATTCAATGACTCATATATATATAATACTATATATGTTATTTATATAATTATTATTATTTACTTGTATTTATCTATTATCTGTATAATTATAATTTTGATAATTATTATAAAGTTATGTAATATTTAATTATTTTAAATTATATTATTATATTATTATTGTATATTATTATATTTTGTCTATATTATATATTATATATATTCTATTGTTTGTTATAACTCACTTTATTATTTTGAGACAACTTAACAGGAAAGCAAATCCATTTCATGCTTTTCAATTTTATCTATCATATCTTAAAGTGATTATAAGAAAGCTGTTTTTTTATTAAATATACTATTTCAAATATATCATACATCATGTATATATATTAGTATGATGATATTACCTATCCTCTTACCATTCACCCTCTTGTATTAGGTATTATGAAATATAGTATATCTAGTTTAATACTATCTATATATATTATATATAATCTACTATATATATATATACTATATAGTTAATATATAATATACCATAATGTAATGACTAATGTCTAATCTATTATATGTCATATTATACGATATATACTATCGTTGTCAGTATATTACTTTAATCTGTATATATATATAATAAGTTTATATTTAAAAATATACTTTCTTATGATAAATATATAAATCTGATATATACTTTAGGATTTTGAGAAATAAATTCTATATATATATTATACATATATATATATATTATATATTATATAACAATTATTACAGTACTTGATATATCTGTTTTTAACCAAAAAAGGGCCGCCGCTACTAAAAAAATCATGTTTTTCAAAAAAAAATAGTTTGGTTTAGTCGTAAATATTCGTCCTGAATCCAGTCCCAGGAACAATAGAGAGACTCAAAGAGCTTGTCATTAAAATTCAGAATCTCTTCAATTCACGAACACACTTTTTTATTCAACAACTATCTTATGGAGTTTTATGAGACATAAAATAGAAATTATATTAAGAGTGTGGTGGGTGTGTGTGTCTGTGTTGTGTAGATATTTATTGTGATAAGTGTGTGTGTGTGTGTGTGTAAGTGTGCTGGTGTGTGTTGTGTGTGTGGGTGTGTGGTTGTGTTGTCTGTGAAGAGAGAGAAGAGACGATTGAGATGTCCAGGGAGGGGTTGCTAAGTTTTTTAAATTTTTGTTAAAGTGAAGAAAAATTGCAGGATATTTTTGAAAAAAAACTCCGAAATATATATATATAATATATTATAGTATATATATTATATATATACTATATATACTAATATATATCTATATATATAGTATATATATACTATAATATATATACTATCGATGGTATTTTCTTATATACACTATCTAATCATCTATATAGTAAATATATTATTTTATAGAACGTTTCTAACCTTCACACTCTGTTATGTATGTGTTATCATACCTGGTTAGTGTATTAATATATATATATATATATATATATATATATATATATATATATACATATATATTCATATATTATAATATATACTATATATTATATATATATATATAAATATATATAAATATATATATATAAATTATATAAATATATATACTTACTATATATATATATATATATATATATATATATATATATATATACCCATCACAATATATATATATATTTTCTTTGGCGCCATAATATTATAAGTAAACAAAAAAGTTAAGTTATTCTACTCACTAAAAATATATATATATATAGTGAGATTATAAGTATGTATATATTTATATATTATTATATCTATTATTTAATATAATATATGTTATAATTTTAATATGTTATATATAGTATATAGCAATATATATATATATTTGGATTAATATATATATAATATATATAATGAGTATATATATATATAGTATAGTACTGATGTATATATATATATATTTATATTATGTAGTAAGGTATACTATATAGAGACTATAGTGAATATTTATAATTGTATTATTTGGAAAATACTATAATGTATACTATATATATAATATATATGTTTTTATTTATTATATTATATATATATATAATATAATAGTAGTAAAGATTATATATTTTTAATATTAAAAAATAATATAGAAAAAATATAATATATAATATATTATAAATTTCAATACTTAAAATATAATATAAATATATAAATAATGATACTATATAATATATATATAGTATAAGTATTATATAGATGTATAGATAGTACATATTAATAATATTTATATTTTATATTATTAATAAGTTATTATAGTTATCTTATTTATATTAGTATATTATATATATATATAATTTATATATAAAGTTAAATTTATTATAATATATATATATATATATAAAATAAATAATTAATAATAAAAAAAAAAATAATTAAGTATAGTCATATACTATATATAACTATACTATATTGGGAACATTTGTGTATCACTTCAAGGCAAAATACACTGATAAGAATTCTAAACAGAAGGTTCCTTCCTTATATAGGCGCGATTTTTCCTTTGACAAAGAAGATTTGAACCTTCTGCCGTTGACGAGACATCCACACCCCGAAACGCCTATAAGCAAACAGTGATGCTTGCATCACCAGAATAAGTGAAGTGCTTTAAATCAGACTCACGTTGTATTTCAAACCAAAGATCTTTTAAAAGAGACCTCCTTATAGAGAGCTGAGGTCCTTGCTCAACTTCTCCCATGGATTTTTGATTTCGGGAGCGACCCCATGTCCACCCCCCCAAGTTTTTTTCATAAGAAGATGGCCTCAAACGGTGATGGTGAGGGAAAGCAAAAGGATCGAATACTTTTCGTAATTATCTGAAATCTGCCAATTCAGGTATGCTTGATCTTACCAAGAGGCGACCACTGTTAATGACAAATGTTTACTAAGACTCAGACTCATATTGAGCTGCGTACATATACAGATATATCTCCTGAAACTCTTTTTTAATCACTTTGATGAATTGCAAATTTGCCCTCCTCCTCGAATATTTCTTTGAGCTCCGGACAATTGGAGTTCCAATAGCACAAGTTGAAACTCCCTCATTCATTCGTGAGATGGCCTTTTGAAAAATATCTTTAAGTTCGTTAACAGACGAAGAAGTGTACAAAAAATTGTCAACTTGCAGATTATTTTAAAGAAGAGAGGTACAGAGATCGGCAAATCCCTTCCAAACTTTTTTATCACAGACTCATTAAAATCGTAGGGACTGAACGCGTCAACCCAAAGATGATATTGGGCATAAACGTAAGTTGAGTTATACTCGACCATCATTTATTCGCTCCTAGAACACACCCATAGCGATAGCTAGGAAATGTCACTATTCTCTATCCTCTCTCTTAATTTTAAGCTATGTCTTGAATCTGAAGAAGGCATAAACCGCCTTTCGATATATGGATCTCGCTCAGAGACCCGATGAAGTGCGCTCCCTTTTTCTAATCTTGAAGGTCACATATGAGATAATTTGAATAGCATGGTGAGCGCATTAATCCACCCCCTGGAAATACGACAGTCTGATTTAAGTGAAAGACTAGCAACCAATATTTACAAGCTATACAGTTAAAGACGGACGAGTTTTTGTCTCACGTGAAGGGCCTGTTTGATTACAGCAAGTCATGTGGAGTATCCGGATGAATTTATTGTAATCTTTCGGATGCGCCTTCACAGCCTCGATGATACCTTCTGTTTGGTATTCTTTGAATATTTCCCCATAATTGGCTAACCAACCTTGAGTAATAAATTTCTTTTTGACTCGTTGCGTCGTGGCAAGAGCAACGATGTGATTTGATGGAACCTGCTCCAGAATATCTTGAAACCACGGAAGTTCCACTTAGTAACATCCGTCTCGGAACTCTATCCCTTCGTGAAATTTCTTAATGAATAATTCGGCAGTGAAACCCTGGATCCGTTCCTCATTGAAACCCAGAGACTAATTTATAGAGGTTTTCCAAATCCAAGTCCAAATCCGACTAGGTGTGAGTATGTAAGAGCGGGTCGAAGTACGAAGGTACCGGTTCCACCACAATATTAATTACATGTTCCGGGACGTTCCTGACGAATTTTTAAGTATTTGACGCTATGGGGACCTCGGATTTCTGTCAGGATTTTTTGACAGCTTTCGGCGAAAAATTTTGTCCAAATATTATTTCATTCTGGGAAGGTGTTAAAAATGACGTGACAGGCTCGAAAGACACGTAACCAATGACAAGCCTCTTGGGCACAGTTCCGAATGCATTTAACGGTTTTAAAATGCTTCAACAAATGAAGAGCATCGATGCCCAGCAGCCCTTAAATATTTGAAACCCAGTCAACGTGATTATTTTGATAGTGACTATCTACCACTTTGATACCATTTTAGGCAATATTTTCATAGCCTCCGTCAGGCCTTTTACATAAATGCAGATATCCAGTTGAGGATCGATGCTAACAGGTAGGCTAGAATATTTCCCCCAACATATGCCCATCTCTAAATTTAAAAATCTCAAAATGTTTTTATGGAGCTCAAAAATGTTTTTATGGAGTTCTGATGACTTGGAAGATTATATTCATTGATCAATAATTTTTAAGGATACTCCTATGAAAATACGTAGACTGACTGCTTAAATTAAGTAACACACACAGAGGGACTATTTTATTGCCCTTCTTAACATTAAGAGAGAGAGTTGGCAGAATATTTTGACCTACGGATGAGGCAGAACCTGTATTTATACAGATATTATTTGAAGAGCCATCGGCTTGACTATTTTCTTCATCCGCGACTGATGTTGACGGGCGATTATCTTCTGAAAACCCGCAGGACATATTTCGATTATTTTGAAAGCATAAAGCTGCTATGTGGGATTTTTGCCCACATTTGCACGTGGGTGATTAATTCCGTACCTTTTGGCAGGACATTTATTAGCGAAATGCTTGATACTTCAGCAGCTGAAGCACATGCATAGCTCTTTACAGCGATTTCTCCTGCTTTCAGGAGATGAATATATTTCGCAAGAAATCATACGATGATTTCTGTCGTAAAATTTGTATTTTGACAAATGAATTAGAGGATTTTTTAAAAAACTCTCCTACCTTTTGTCTATTACGTTGGGTTTCATTTTTTAATGTTATGTAGAAGATTTCAAACCAACTTCTTTAGAGGAAGCGTTATAAGCTGAAGAATCCGCCGATTTACGCTCAATTTTTAGGGCCGATTTATATTTTCCCTTTAGGGTCGATTTATATTTTCCCTTCTCCTTCTCATAGACATGATTATTTTACCGTAATGCCCAAAATTACATTGTTAAGTTATTTACTTTTGAATGTAACAGTACAGTTGGATATATGTCACGAAGACCAAAGTGGCTGGAAGTTTTATGTATTGATGATTAATTATATGACTCATGAGCTTACACCCGCAGAAGAATTTTCGAAGATATCTAGTAAAAATTCCCTGAGCTCACGAAATCATGATCTCACTTCCGACAGGAATACTCGAATATTTTCTGAATGTTTCTAAATTGAGCTCAGAATTGATTTTTTATAAATAAAGAATTTTTTTTTTCCAAAAAAAAAAATAAAGAAAATCCCCCAATTTTAATATATATTTATCCAAAAGAGGTTCTTTAATATTTCGAAAGCGAACTCCAAATTAGATCAATATTTGTTAAATGCTCAATTCCTTGAGCGGCATTGCCCGACAATGAAAATTTTACAAGATGAAAAGGAATTGTAAGTATTTTATGTTGAGGCGGTGAAAAAGTTTTGAATCTATTAGTTTATTTACATGGTTATATATATATTTAATATATTATATATATAAAACTAAATATATATATATATATAATAAAGTATTATATAGGTAGTATATATATATATATATATCATATAATATATAATATATAATATATATATATACAACTTAGTCGCGCTGCTCCGCGAAGCGAGCATTTGGAGCGAACGCTTCAGCTAGCGGTCTGCCATGCAGTACCCAAAACCTGCCTGGGTGTAAGCTATGTGGCATTTCTTTATCCCAATTGGCTTTATTGTGCTTACTAAATTTTTTCATTAAACTCAATATAAATACCTAATGAAAAAATAATTTAACAGGATTTTGTTTATTTCCATTGCCAAAAAAAAAATCCTGCTCATCCTAATACGAACATTATGATTAAAAAAATTGGACTTTATGATAAAAATCTATGACATAAATGTGAGTATTGAAGAATAAATAAAATCAGGATTTCCATTCATCGTAAAATGCATTTCTCTAGTTTTATCCAATTTTAGGGAATTCAGTTTACTACTATTTACTTAGTATATATATATATATATTATATATTATTATAAAAATATATAAAATTATATTGATATATTATTAATGTATTATTAAAATTAAATATATATATATAATACATATATAATATATATATATATATATATAATTAATATATATAATATGTGTGTGTCTGTGAGCTGCTAGGTTTGTTGTGAGGGTGTGTATGTGAGTGTGTGTGCAAAGTTGATATGAAAATTTGTGATCAAGAGAAGGCGAATTAAAGCGCACGAGATGAGCCATATAATAAATAGTTTGTTTAGAATGAAGTAACTAATAAGGTTTTTGCAAGATTATGAAGCAACTTTTCAAGTTCAATTTTTTAAAAACGCGAAATTCTCATTTTGTTTTAGAAAAGAAATTTATATCGGTTAAATCGTGATTTATTTTATGAGGATGCTTACATTTTGACGCCTTGTATACATTCCAGGGTTGGAAACACCCAAATTCTAGCGCCTCAAATTTAATTTACACCTCCCCCCAAAAAACTATTTTAAGATTTTTAATGCTAATATGTTTAATTTATTTATATATATATAAATTATTAATATTAAATTTTAAATTTATATTTTTAATTGATAAAATTATATATTTAATAATATATATATAAATTATATATATAATATATATATATATTATTATATATTTATTATTAAATATATATATATATTAGTATTATTATTTATAATATATATATTATTATATATTATATAATATTATTTTATTATATATATATTATATTTAATTTATACTGTCAATTTATATGTATTATTTTTACTTATGAAATACCATTGTGAATTACCGTGATATAATTATTCACTTAGGTATTTATTTTTGTAAATGGCATGACTAATTAATTTAATATATATATATATATATATATATATATATATATATTATATTACTTAATATATTATCTATTTATTAATTTATATTTTAATATATATAATATAATGATTTAATTTATATTTATTTAATATATTTAGTGTTAATTATATATATAATTATATAATATATAAATATAATATAGTATATTATATATTAATTATTAAATATATATATATTTAAACATCTTACTAATAGTATCTTATATTATAAATTTACGACGATTGAGAAATTCACCTTAAAGCTTTTAAATAATAAAATAATTCACATAGGATAACTACATACAAGTAAACGTGTTACATTTAAGTAATATACCTTTAATGTATATATAATGCTTAATATATTATCAATCTTTAATATTAGTATAGAATTATACTACTACAAAATTAATAAAAACATAATAATTTAACTGTATAATCAGTATATATATATTATAGTCTTAATAATAAAAAAAAAATATACATATCAGTAATTAATAATACTTACACTATATAAATCTTTTTAAAATTTTCAGCCTGTTAATACTTTATATTTTTGTATATGAGTTTGCCCAACTCCAAAAATAATCAGAAGGCTATCCATTTAGATATATATTTTATTTATAAGAAAAGAAAAGTATCCGCAAAGTTTTTTGATGCTTCGCCAATTAATTTGTATGATATTTATATTCACGTGTAATTAATAGTTAAACTAATAATTTTAGGAGCAAATAGAAGTCACCTCTCTATTTTCTTTTTTCTTCTGTATAGAATTGATCTTCTAATATTTACATACGATTGAGAAAAACCTTAAATAAAGTTATTATATATTATGTATTAACAAATCATCACACATACATAATATTTAAACCTAAGAAATTAAAGACAAAAACAACAGTTTTGCATTACCATGATATTAAATACAAAAACTTCAATGCTTGAACTCAAAATCTCAACTTTAACTTATTTAAATATATTCTATTATTATATTCTGCATTTTATTATGTTTTCTCTTTTTTCAGGGGGAGATTTAAATAGATTATAATAGATTAGTTCGGTTAATTTAAAGCTTTTTATAACTAGTACTAGTCTGTATTATATTGTAAAATAATATATTATATACATCACACTTCATATATCTCTCATTATATTACAGCTTATATATACAAACTCGAATTCACTTTTTTCAAGATCAAGGACACTCCCTCTTAGTATCATTCATTCTGCACTCCTACCTTACACAACTAGCGTACCTATTTAAAATGTATTCGTCAAAGAAAGTTGAGTAAATAGGGTAAACGTGTACAATACGCTATTCGCTCAGATCAAGCATTCTTCAAAATTGAAACAGTTTTATAATTACCATTAATCCATAAGAAGAAGATTCTGAGTTTCTCTCTTCATTGACATTTTCCTCCAAAGTTTATCTGTCTAGCTGTTTCAATAAATACAATACATAGCTACGCTAATGTTAATTCTCCTTAAAAGTTACCCAAACTCCACTAAATCTCCTCCAAAGCTTGATTATTTGAAACAACTATGTGCGCTTATTCTCCTTACAAGGCCCCTTTACCCACCCTCTCCTTTAATCTCCCTCCAACCCCTTACCCCAACCATCTCCTCCACCTCGCTATAAAAGTATCGCGACGAATGACTAATCTTAATAAAAATATTCTCTCCAAAGGATTAAAGTCGTGGTCACCTGCACCTTCAATCCCTGAAAGCTACAACCACTCTCTACGCTATATATTTTACTCACTCAAACGTTGAAACCACCGTATATGTCTCCTTATCTCCTCAAAACTATTGCACTGTGATTCTTCTTAATCTCTCTATTATAAAGTTACAAAATTGTCCTTTGTCATACTATATATTTCAAACAAGAACATATACTTTATGTGCATTAGTACTTTTAATATAGTATCAAAATTACTCTGGTGCTCTTTGAAAACTGGTTTAATTTTCAAAAGTTTCATTGCCTCTGGGATCTACCTGATAAAAGATGGAGTGAGTAGCTGTATTTAGTCTATGTAATATATAGAGATATAATTAAAAGCAGTTTTGATTAACTATTGTAATTTTTATATAGCAGATAGTAAAAAGAGATATTTGAACACACCAAGAACATTCAGACAGTAAGTAAAGGAAACAAATCTCATTAATCCATTAGTGAAAGTGGTAAGAGTGAAATAGAATCAGTTACAGACCTCATTTCATAAGAAGTGACTTAGTTGAGGCTGCTACTCAAACAAATTACCATTAGTGATCACTACACACGTTAAACTCCATCCGCTGGAGTGAGAGGGGAAGGAGGAGAACCTGCGTAATGCAGTGCAATAGAGCAGCTCATGAAATTGATTAATGAAGATATAAATGTTTCCTAAGAAATTAACTAACTAGAAGCACACTAAACCAAAGTCTTCAAGTAATTTCTGTTAGAAAGAAACAATCTCATTTCGCAAAAGGATGAACCTAAGAAAACATATCAATCATTTCTAAAAACTGCTAGACTAATATATTATGAAGCTCGAAACGAAGAGCTTTAATTCTGACCTCTACACTATTAGTTACAAAGGCTCAAATGAATATGGGTTGGCCAAAGTCTATTACCTGTTGTAGATTTGAAGTGCAAACCATTTGGTTAACAGCTAATGAAACTACTTGTTGTTTGCTGATCGAGAAGCTAGCGACAAAGGCTTCTGCCGCGTTAGTTCTGAGATATCGTGTTAATACACACACTCATAGGTAGAGTAAGGATTATAGTATTCGTCAACAAACTTGATATTGTCTTGACGCCTATGAAACAGGCTGGTATATAGCATACACTTTTAATCTAACCATCAAACATAGGAGTATAGTGGTAATACATGGTTACAGAACGCTTCAGCTTTCCTACCACAAATTATTTTCTAAGTCGGCACGAAGAATTTACTGTGATTAGCAACCGTGATTCACAATATTAGTCTCACTTTGTTAAAATCACTGACATAATTTATATTTATGATACGATGATAATAGAGGTGACTAATTTATATTATAGTGTAATAGTAATACTCAGAAAGTGAGACTAGATTTGTAAATACAATATGTATTTGGGTATTATAGGGCAATAATATATCATAATTATATATTTATTATTTTATAGATACTATTATGATATATATACTCGATATATAATATATATGTATAAATAATATAAAATTGGTGTTGCTAATAGTTTACTAAGAATTCCCCCTCACCTTATACAATTACTTTAATTAGATATGTTCTTATTATTTATATTATTAATTCCGAATTTACGGATACTAAGTAGAGTATATTAATTATATAACTCCCGAAAAGGCATCGAAGAAACTCACTATAAAAACCCTAATATCTTTTCGGTATATTATATTGTTTTTATATACGTCAGACATTGTAGGGGAGTAACGAACCCTACTGTCCAAGATGAATACTCACATGAATATTTCGTAGGGCTTGATGTAGGGAAAATAAAATTGTAATAGGTGAAAGTTTCATTCACAGTTCAGATAATATAAGGTAATATAGGTTATGTCGGTATAGATATTATGATTTCATTTTATAAATTAAATGAGAACCCATAGGGACGAGTTGATGTTAATATATGGTTCTACTTGATAGATAGGATTTTATATTATTTTATTTCCACAATTAATTTTCTTTCTTTAAAAAAATTTTTTTTGTGAAAAAAGAAATATAATCGTGAGTTTTTTCGATTATATTAAAAGTGAAAATACATATAATATATCTAAACATTTAGTTTCGGATATAATTTCAGACTTCAAATAATAAGAAATAAATTAAAATCGAGCCTTACCTACCGTTATCACCCAATAATAGTAATATCGAATATTATATATATATATATATTTATATCGTCCAAGTGACCAAAAATTTATCTAGTATATATAATCATTCTTATGAGTATATATATACTATATGTTATCATATAGCTATATAATATATAGGTATTCATATGTATATTATATTTTTTATATATTTCGATAAATATATTGATTATATATTTGTGTGTGTAATTGTGCGTTATGCGTCCAGCTACAATCATAATATAGAACCTATATACCATTATTAAAGTAAATAATATAATAAATAACGAGTTTTCAAAGGTATCTTCCATGAACCAAAATAATAAGATTGATTACCGGGTTCTTATTTTAGAAAATAACACGTTAAGTAATAACGTATCCTTCTTTCAAATCTTTTGAAACCTATAATCACGACTGATTAATTTATTAGTTTAATCCGGTGATATGAATTTATATTATATACTCAAAATCATCAATTAAAATAACATGAAGATACATTAGTAATATATTATATTTGCCTTTTTTACAACACAGGAAATTAGTGCCTCCACTATCAATAATATCCATATTCTCACTATATATATACTCAGTTAAATCTCAGAAAATATATTATATGTATCTGTTAATAATTGAAATGTACAAATTTACCCTCGCTAAATACATCTACATTATCTATATTGCCAACATCACTCTCTGCCATCTTAACACCGACTGAAAAACTTTGTTTCATATATTCCAAGTTTCATTTTCACTAGAAAAATTCGTTCGAAACATTTAATTTCAAGATTTTTCATTTCAAGTGTCGAAACGCTTTTTGTCATCAGCCAGTACGCGATCAGCTAAACACTACTAAAAATTCTACGAATGTCCACATAAAAGTACTTGCTACTTGAATACAACCTAACTTCAAGGTACTACAAAATATTGAATAGCTAATAAGCTATCGTCATTTTGAGTTCTTAATTTTGATTGTATATGCTTTTGCATTCATGTTTTGAAAATTTATATTTTCAGCTACATTAATAGATTATAAAATCCTATTGTAACGTGGTCCCCTTTATCACTGTTAAAGTTAAGGATATAGTCTTCATCAAACTGCCAGACTAAAGTTTATAAAAATGTGCTTAAATTTTACCCGTCGAAAAATTTTTTTAAAGGACATATTAAGATTTTAGTAGTTAAATAAGGTTAGTCAAAAGATATATTTTGTGAAACATTTATTAAAGTTTTTAAAGAAAAAAATAAAAAGTATATAAATTTTACTTTTGAAGAGATGAGTAAAGAAAACTCCAATCAATTCAAGAGTATAATAAAAGTTACAAGAAGAATACTCCATTAATTTGTTCGATTTAACCTAAAAATAGAAATAAAATTTTTGCAATTTCTTAAAATTTAATTCCACATGTCACAAAATTCAATTTTTTGATTTATATTCATTATTTAATGAATAAAATGAAGATACAACCAAAATTTCCTGACAGCTTTATCCATAT
>JABUQX010089038.1:22500-25000 GCA_015478945.1 Trachelipus rathkii | reverse complement strand
AAAAAAATAATAATAATAATAATAATAATAATTAGAAGAACTACAGAACTACAAGACTACAGAACACCGACTAGCAAAGACTTTACAGTTCACTCAAGACTAGTCTGTTTAGCATTTTTGTTTATTTAATTTGTTTTATGTGTCTACTGTTTTAAAACAAATCTCTTATGTATTTTTAAAAAAAGTATATTATTTTACCTATTTCTATGTAACATATGAGTTTGCTCACTTAGAGCAGATCTGCTTCTAAGCAACAAACATCATAATGTGTTAAGTGTTTTTGTCTATTTTTTGTGTTGGATGTGTCCACTGTCAATGTGACATATTTTTGCTCACTCAGAACAGTTTCTGTTTCTAAGCAACAAACATCATAGTGCTACAAAAGGGTGAAATTTTGCTTTTAGATTATTTTTCCAACTCAGTGTGATCGATTAGATCACCGTCTTAGAACAGATATTGTTTATGCGGTGAACATCAAAGCTATTTATTACAGGTTAAGTCGATAGTGGAAATCGATAATATCACCTTCTTAGAACGGATACTTTTATAAGTCATGATTATCAAAACTATTACAAGCCGGAATTCTTTTTACGATGTATTTTTAACATTTACTAAAGTATTTCAATTGTTCTAGTTTGATTTCACCATATTCAGGTTACTACTAATTCTAGTATTTGAATAAAGTAAAAATTTATGCGATTTCCAAGTTTTGTATCATCTATAAATTTCAAAATATTGCTTAAAATATCATCGTCTATGTCATTTACATATTGGACTAAGAACAGATCCTTGGGGTACGCCCCTAATTCACTAATATCATCGGCCAATTCTGGTCACTCACCATTGACAACAACTCATTGTCGTCGTTTCAATAACCTATTTTTAATCCAATTTAAAAGTCTTCCTCGAATACCATCATCTCTTAGCTTTTCTAATAATATAATCTTTGATAAGGGACGGTATCGAATGCTTTTTGAAAATCTAAGTAAAATGACATTAAAAGATTTGCAGTTATCTACATTGTTAATAACCACATTAAAAAATTCTAGTAAATTTGAGAAGCATGATCTATTTCTTCTAAGACCGTGTTGGAAATTCATAAGATTCATGATCCATGATCTTCAAGATGTGCAACTATTCTATTAGTTAGTATTGCTTAAAAAAATTTGCCAACTATAGAAGTTAAGCTAATTGGACCGTAGTTATTCGGGAGCTTACGATCTCTTTTTTTTTTTTGAAAATAGGTTATATTAGAAAGTTTGAAATTGTTGTGGTACTAATCCTTCTTGTAAAGACTTATTGAAAAGCATCGTCAGACGTTTTATTAATATATCTTTCAAATTTTTTAGATGCATTGGATAAAATCCATTTGATGAAGGTGATTTTTTTATTAATAGCTTATTAATTTGGAAAGCAACTTCCTCTTCTAAAATTTCAAATGCATCTAAAATACTGTCTGCATGAAAATCTCGTATGCCTTTCATGTCAGTCACGTTATCTAGATTTTCTGTCGTAAATTATGAGAAGAAAAAATTATTTAAAATGTTTGCCACATCGGCATTGTTCGACTTTAAGTTTCCGTTATTGTCCAGAAATGGTCCAGTTTTTTCCTTAATTAGACTTTGTTATTCACGTAATTTAAACTTTTTAGGATTATTACTCTCAGGGTAATATTAATCTTTGTTTTTTTTATAGTATCTAATTAGTCTTTTGTAGTTTCGAAGCCAAACTTTGTAATTATTATTATTATTTTCCACTGAGGGAGGAGGTTTCCAAAGTTTAAATGTATTATTTCTATTATTTAAAGAATCTTTAATTTCATTGCTCCACCATCTTGGTTTTGAATTTGGTAAAGTTTCATTTTATATCGGAACAAAATTTTTTTCCTTTTCTTTAAATATTTATAGAAACGTATCCCACATTATATTTGCATTTCCTGTTAATATTTCATCCCAATCATATCACATATAATTAATCTCTCTTTAAAGCCATTAAAATTTGCGTTCTTAAAATCTGGAATATTTTAAGTAATTGCTATATTTTGCTTTCAAGTTAATGGGTAAATTATCATTTATGATCATTTCCAATAGGTCCGATAATCTCAAAACTTCTTACCAAGTTCAAATTGCTCACTATTAATAAGCTTAAAATATTGTTTCCTACAGTTCGGCAATTAATTATTTGAAAAAATAATAATACCCAAGGAATTTTAGTAATCTACTTCCTTCGGCATCTGCATCAAGTAAAAATATAGTTGATATTTGGGCAGTTAAAGTCAAAGAAAAAGAAAAAGAAAAAGAAAAAGAAAAAGAAAAAGAAAAAGGAAAAGAAAAATAAAAAGAAAAAGAAAAAGAAAAAGGAAAAGAAAAATAAAAAGAAAAAGAAAAAGAAAAAGAAGTTTATTAAAACTTTCATTTTATTCAGTTTATTGACGTTATTCATTGTATTCTCGTTACCACCATTAATTAGGGCTCAAATATTTTTATAAATATCAAGCCAT
>JABUQX010089038.1:0-17500 GCA_015478945.1 Trachelipus rathkii | reverse complement strand
AACTTCAAACAAGGCACTATTGGACTTCAATTTATAATTATAACGGAGGAGGGTTATAATCGATAAACTAAATTTAGTGGGACGCAAATACCGCAGGGAGTATGAAACTCCTCTTCGTTCTTTGATTAGAATACAAATCCTTAACTTTAACAAAATTAGGATTCAACTGTCGTCTTTTGACGCAAATTATGAAGGAGTAGTGAACCTAGTCACCTCCGATCAATTTCTAATATCTTGCCCCAAAGATTTATCGGTCTATCTTAGGGAAACTGGACTCTCTGATATAGAGTCACTGGCATCTCGCGCTGATAAATATCTCCAGGCAAGAGGTAGAAAATTGAGTCTCAAAAAGATCGACACTAGTATACCATTTCTGCCCCCTCTTAACGACAAGGATAAAAGAGGTATAAATCAATATGAGGGCCAACAGATTAATTCCAAAACCTGCGGAAATTGTGGAAAGAGGGGTCATGACCATAAGACCTGTTATTCATCCAGAGACGGAAACGGTAATTTCAAACAAAAGTATGGCAGGAATTATAATCACGAAAACAAAACATGGAATTCGAGACGTCAGGGCCACAACGAAATTAAAAACGCTGCGACACAGATTATTACCCGCCCCCAGAATAACGTTACCGCTTCTTGTTGTTTAATCAACGAAGAGATCGACGACGTACGCAATTTCATCCATGATGGCAAAATCAGGGTGGAAGGTAAATCTATACCGGTAATATCCCTGTCGTGTCGACAAATGTCAAAAGACGACAACCGAATGCCCGTTACATATGGAAAGGTAAACGGTCAGCGCGTCAACGTTTTAAGGGACACGGGATGTAGCGGCGTAATTGTTAAACGTAACTTCGTCAATGAAGAACAACTTACAGGGAACTTCAAGAAAATGTTACTGATCGACAATACTTTAAGGATAGCACCGGAAGCGCATATTTTTATCGAGACGCCATTTTATACAGGAGAGGTAGAAGCACTCTGTTTGGATGACGCACTGTATGATCTAACGATTGGAAACATCGAAGGTACCCTCGGACCCGAAGTCATCGATGTTGAAACAAAGGTAGCGGTGGACTCTAAAGATGCTACTAGCAATGATTATGGAAATGAGATAACCAGTGTCAGGAGTATCCAGGGAGACGACCCTGTTATCTGTAACAATGACGAGTCGGTAAAGCCCGCCTGCGCCTTAAACGAGGTGAATCGACAAAACGAACCCATCGGAAGTAGTTTACTTAGTTCAAGCACTGATGAATCAAATCCAGATGCTCGTGGAAGGAATGACTCCGCCTTACATCCTTTTAAATTGAGGTTATCCACGGAACAAGGGTTGGAGATTAAGAGGAATGAACTATCAGACCTACAAAGGTCCGACGAAACACTTGGGAGAATACGCCACTTAATCTCAGTCGGTGATAGAAGGTATAAAATAGAGAGGGGTATATTATATAAGTGTGAAGTCCGTAACGGTATTCAAGAGGAAAAGGTCGTAGTACCGCATAAGATAAGGAATTCCCTAATGGAGTTGGCCCATGACGCGCCTTTAGCGGGACACCTAGGCATCAAAAAGACCTATGATAGGATAAGGACGTGTTTTTATTGGCCGAGGCTTTACGATGATGTCACTAGGTACTGTCGTTCATGTGATATATGCCAAAAAACCTCGAGGAATATAAGAATGGCGGGCGCACCATTAACTAAGGTACCTATAATCAATGAACCCTTTAAGAGGGTGGCCATCGATTTGGTCGGGCCTATAAATCCCCCTTCACAAGAAGGCCATAAATTTATATTGACGCTCGTTGACTACGGGACACGATACCCCGAAGCAATTCCCCTCAAAAATATAGATTCCAGGACTGTGGCTGGTGCTTTAGTCGATATCTATAGTCGCCTTGGTATACCAGAAGAGGTATTATCGGACCTTGGAACTCAGTTCGTATCCGGATTAATGAAAGAGGTCTCGAAAATACTAAAGATTAGGCAGATACATACTTCCCCCTATCATCCAATGGCAAACGGACTATCCGAAAATTTCAATGGCGTGCTAAAAACAATGTTGAGAAGATTGTGTGACGAACAGCCGCGACAATGGCCAAAATATATTAATCCTCTATTGTTCGCCTATAGGGAGGCACCGCAAGCAAGTACAGGTTTCGCGCCATTCGAACTCCTTTACGGTAGGACTGTACGCGGACCGATGAAGATTCTAAAGGAATTGTGGCTGAAAGAAGTGGATCACGGTGTGGAAAATACCTATCAATACGTATTCAAGTTAAGAAAGAGATTAGAAGAAACTCTGAAGATAGCCAAGGAAAATTTGGAGAGGTCTCGCGACAGATATAAACATCATTATGATAAGGGAGTAAGATGCAGAAACTTATTGCCAGGGGATAAAGTTTTAGTGCTGTTGCCGACCACTTATAATAAGCTATTGATGAGGTGGAAGGGACCATACGCTGTCGTAGAAGCAGTTGGTGGCTGTAATTATAAGATAAAATGTAAGGAGAAGGTAAAAATTTACCACATTAACCTGCTAAAAAAATATGTGGAAAGAATCGAAGAGGCAAACCCTGAGAACGCGGATTCAACACTGGCCGCTGTTGGAATACTGGAGGACGACGATGAGGATTCTTTCGATCTCCCGGGTGGAATTATGGGGGGGCGAATTAGCGAGGAAGCCAGTGAAGTCATCATAGATAAGAATCTTTCGGAGCAAGAAAAGGAAGAGGTGAAAGTGATGCTGCGCCGCTTTACAAACATATTCACCGATAAACCAGGGTGTTGTAGGAATTCCAAACATAGAATCATACTCACTAGCAGCGATCCTATAAAATCTAAACCGTATGCCTTACCTTATTCGGTTAGACCGCAAAGCAAGATGGAAATTCAAGATATGTTGGATTTAGGCATAATACAGAAATCAGACTCGCCTTACGCTTTCCCCATCGTTGTGGTAAAGAAAAAAGATGGGTCAAACCGGGTATGCGTCGATTATAGGAAGTTGAATGATATAACGATTTTTGACCCGGAGCCAACGACCACAGTGGAGGACTTGTTCTTCCATTTTGCTAAGGATAAATTCTTTTTGAAGTTCGATCTTTCGAAAGTGTATTGGCAAATCCGGATTCATAAAGAAGACATTCAGGAAACAGCGTTTGTAATCTATGAAGGACATTACGAGTTCCTTAGGATGCCCTTCGGTTTAGTTAACGCCGGTGCAACACTTACAAGGGTATTAAGGAACGTAATCGGGGATATGCAATTCACAAAATGTTATATTGACGATATCATCGTGCATACCCAAGACTGGAGAAACACGTTAGAGAGTTGGAAGTTTCCTGTTTACCCGAACTGCGGTGACTGCGGATTATAACGGTAAACGCCTCCAAATGGTCTATAGGATCAGGCGAAGCGTTAGAGTTCCTTGGCCATAGTTGAGCTACGTTAAGGTTTCACAGAAGGAAACAGTGAAGAAATTAGTGATGCGATAGACCTACGAACTAAAACAGACGCTAAGATCTTTTCCGCCTAACCGGGTAATTATTTAGCCTTTCGTTCAAATTTGCATCAATCGGCGTGTCCATGATTTGTCTACTACAAGAAAAGGGAGCCCTAGAAGGTTACAGTGGAGGATAGCCATCAAAAGGCGTCGAAGTCTTGAAATCATGCTTAGACAACTTACCTGGTACGGCACCCGATGTGAGTAACAGGATTCGTTATACAAAACTGACGCGTCGCCCCAGAAGCTATAGGGCTCTCTGTCTCTTGCAAGAGTCGAAGATGGAATTCCCCGGTGGCTTATCTGGAAAGGAGGTTATCCGAAACTGAAAAAAGATGGAGTACTATCGAAAAAAGAAGGTTTGGCCATAATTTTTTCCCATTAAAAAAATTTATAATATAATATATATTGGTTAAGGGAATTATCTGCAACCGACCATTCGGTCCGCCTTGATATAATGCAAAGGCAAAATTCCACGAATTCAAGAGTGAATGCGTTGCCATATGGTTTGCAGGTTTGTGAAGTCATTCTTCCAGGTCCGTAAACGGGAAAGAATAACGTGGATTTAGCCGATTTTTTTATCTCCGGCAGGGTAATTTTAACGGACATAGAAAGCATCATACCCCAATGTCGTCTAGAAGGGGTGTCACGTTACCGAGGAACGGGCCGAAGGTCGAACTGAGTCAACCCACTCCACCGAGCAAAAGACTGCCCATCAAATCATGTTATATGAATATGATATAACTAAGTATTTATGCCCAACATCTATAATTAGACTTAAATTATTTTCTAGCTTTCCATAACAGATAGATTAGTCTTACTTGTCAACATTACTGCCTGTGGCTAGAAGGTATATAAATCACAGCACTACATACATATTGTTTCTAGGTCCACAAGGACATCATACGCCAATCTCTACCAACATTTCTATATGACTACTAGTTAAAACTTGGTAATTATTGCGCTAACCTAGGTGGACATCTACATACAACTTATATCTACATACTATAATTCATATCTTTGAACCCTGTATATCATTGCTCTCTACCCGAAATAAAGTAATAATCAAGATCAATTTAATTGAAAAATATTTAAACATTCCTTCACTATTCCTAACTGCAGGTGGCAACCACTATTTAGTATCTAAATCTGCAATAACTCTAGAAACCTTGCATATTAAAGTCCTTGGGCTCTATAAATCATAATATTGATAAATATATGATGAGGAACAATAGTAGGCGCCTCAAGCAGTACTGAAATACCCTGACTGGTAAGTGAATCAACTCAAAACTTCAAGTAATTATCTATAACTATATAATATATTTCCTCATGAATGCATTTATTCCCATTAGTGTTAACAACCATGTTTTCTATTTTCGACAAATACCACTCTTTAATAAATCTCAAAACCATAATGTAGGTAATCCCACATATTCCACCAAACCACATTGCCTAAATAGAGACCTCTTTTTTCGATTCACGCCTAATACCTCGTCTGGAAGCTGATATCATCTTTAATCAATAAGCTTTTACTAGAGATCTAAATATACAATAAATAATAATCTGGGTATTTCTCGTGTCGAGTCAAAATCTGCAACGTGCAGTAACTGAATTCCCATAAATTCTAACAAGTGTTGTGATACTTGTACTAGATCTCTCACGCACTTTTCTGAAATACTCAGTGAGCTTGGCGAGTCATAACCATGACCTTGTTATGAATCTGTCTAAAAAATAATCATTTTTCTAACTACTTCGATGACCATTTCCTTTTCTATCGTAACTTTTCCCAGATACGCTTAAATACAAACAGCCGTAGAAAGATGTAATAAACGTAAGACTAGACGCAAATAATAATTACATCTTGGTCTGCGTTACATTACACTATTCTTAATAAAAGGCCACAACATATGCTGTTTTCCATCATCTGGTACCTCACCAAATGTCATAGAGTAGATCGTAACTATAAAAAATCAAAACAGTTGCCTTATGTACAAATAGTCTTAAACTATCACCTCTTTTTCAGAATATTACCATATATGAAAATATAATATACCAATCTAGGGCCTTTGCAGACTTATTACTTGGGTATAAATCAATAATAATGGGTCTAATAAACTTTATAAAAAAATCTTTTTACATTCAAATTTTCATAATTCATGTAAGTCTATATTACATGCAGAATATTCAAAGACTATTAGTCTAACTTAAAGACTATTAATTCTTATAATCATATTCCCTCTTGTAAACCACTAGAATGACCAATTAAATAAAAAGCATGAATTGTTGAACCAACTTCCTTATCTGATTACTCACTAAATTATCATATCATAATTATTAAATTGGACCTAATAATCTTCTTTAATAAATATATATTCTTACTTTAAATTTATAAAACCTATAAAAACTCATTAATCAAGAATAATAATTAGAGGTAAGACCTGTATACAATATATATATAATATACTAAAATTAATTTTCTTGCCTTACTCCTCCTTTTGCCTTTCTTATTGACTGGTTAAGTTCATTTTCTAATTTTTAATTTTTCCTATAATTTTCTATAAATCATCCTTCTAAATAATAACCTATTAAACTTACCCTTGAATATATTAATAAAACATACTGCTGACATTGTTCATTAATTTCTCTATCTTCTTACTATTCCACAAAACAGGTTTTCTCTATATTCGTCACCACTATGATCCTAATAAGGGTTTATCTTAAAAGAACATATACTTGACTGATAATATTTCATTATAAATTTGTTTTAAATGTTTCCATGAACTATAATAAATACATGTATTTGGTCTTTAATCTGTCTTTATTATCCCAGTAACAGTCATATTGTAATATTCATAGTTCAATATTGTCTCGAAAATTTGGATATATGAAAATACGCTCAATATAATTTCGGAAATTCTATGAATATTTTTCCTAATATTAAACTTGGCCAATTGGCCTCAAAAGATATCCACATTTTCATATAATTTAAATTAATACTAATGAATTATTTGGTCACTAAGATCCCTAAATTCTTTCACTCAACTCTAACTTCAGTTCCACCATTACTTTCATCATTTTAGTTAATATTGAAGTCTAATAATAGTAGAAATAAGCCATCGTCATTAAGGGGTTCTTGGACCATCTGTTCATTAAAAATAGTTATCTAGTATACTAATTTATTAATGAATGCAGATAAAATAACTACTACTATAGAGCATATACATATAGACAAGGTATATATACCCATTAATATAATTATAGTGAATGCAGAAAATTTAAAAATCACAACCATTATGGACTATTACCTTTTTCCATTACTGGTGGCATGCAGTGTCTCTAATAATTTCTTTATCAACAATTTCAGCATCTATCGGACTCTGGCTACAGAATGTACGATATAATAGATAAGGTCTATTATATAAATAGCCCCTTATTCATTATTATTAGTATTTATATTATTATTATTTATAACTATATCTACCCACACTGATTCAATATCATGATTAATTTTAAAGTCAGTGATTAGGGCCAATATTTGAATATTGTCTATATAACATAATAAGCTAGCCAATACCACCACCCATCTTCCTCTACGCTGCGTAATAAATAAAGTGTAATTATCCACTCGTAATATTTCACAAATTTCCTGAAAGGATATTATGATTCCATTATTAAATTCATCATTAATATAATAACCCATGATGCCGTCAGTTAATAGCATAATATTAATGTCTAGGTAAATTCTCATTAATTATGGTATAATCTTAATCAGAATAACTCATCTAATTTATTTCTAAGGCTTATGAGCATTTGTGAAACATTGTATTATACTCGAAAATAGCTGTTATTTTTAATTGCTATCTATAATCATTATTTTAATAACCCATGTATTAAAACATTTTAAAGTTTTATTTATAATAAAATGCCTATAACTAATTAATATATTATTCAATAAGATTACCATTGCTATAATATTTATAGTAATCCAAGTCATAATTTAGCCCACTCAAGCCTCCCCATTAAAGGTTAATTATAATATAAATTGATGAGTGAGTAATATATAAATTAGAATTGTGATAGGGGGATATATATATTATTCTTGTAGTATTAGTTGTATATATAATTATATTACATAATAATATAATATATAAATATTTAGATGGTATATTATAGTACCTATAAATTTGGGCTGGTTTATATTTATAGTTTATAATATTATATTATAAGTTATTATTAATGTTATATTATATACATATTAATAGCATATTTATCTTGAACATAGTTATAGTGACAAATCCCACTTGAAGGGAATTAATTAAAATATGTATCATTTTACTACCGAGACCATTCCTCTAAAGTGGAATTGCGCTGTGCGATAATAACTTTCTATTATAGTAATCGATAATATTGTAGATCTCGTTACTATTAGTAACGGGCCACCAAAATATGTTTTGTAGAAATTTATAGCTGGATAATAAAACGATACAATTTTTTTCACTCCCAGGTAATTTAATTTTTGACAAATGCTTACACGAAGAGTAGTTTAGGTGTTCGGTGATATGCCGGATAAGGGATGCTCGCAAATAGATGGAAGGGTGTCCCAATTAACCCCTGATATTGGTTAGTGGACTTCGCAGCATGACGCACTCCAGTCTGCTGGAAGTTTCCTTAGGTAATGAAGTCTCCCTCAACCTGTGCCGCGTTCGAACTTTCTAATTCTGACTGGTTATAAGTTCGCACCAGTAATAGAGTACCTTTTGTATGTCTCAATACCCTGTGATGCGTTCATTCGTTTTTAAACCCTGTATGCCGTGTTGTGAATACCAGACACCACATTCAACTCCAATAATGCAGAAAGTTAGTAGTAAAAAGCCTAGGTTTTACAAGTATAGTAAAAATGCAATTTTGCTTTTATAAATACGTAAATATTACTGGTAAATGCTAAATAACTAATTGCGTTATATCGATATTTAATGTCTAATTAATAATTTAAGACACCAAATATTTAGTATAGTTAATAATTAAATGAGAATATATAAATGTATATATAATATATTAATAATAATAATAATAATAATAATACTTATAAAATAAATTCGATAATATACGGATATTTAAAAACCATTAATTTATTACTATAGGTACAGCGGGTGCCAAGGCTTTGGTTCCCGGGACCTTCCTCCTAAAAATCCTTGCGAAATTAAACCTTACCGTAACCTCCTTAAGGGTAAAATTTTGCGAGAGTTTTTAAGGGTTCAAATTAGTATATACGAAACAAAATGTAAATAAAGTACTTTTGGAAAATAAACCAAACACTGGGCGGTAATCGTTAACCATGGGCTGACTAGTTTATTTTATTGTTTCCGCTTTTCAATCAATTGTGAAGTATACTAGGCGTGGTCTAAACGCTATCAGATAGTAGGTCCGGTCTTCGATTTCATGAAGATGTATTTTCCGATTCATCGAATATAGGTGTGAGTCATTGTCCCAAATTGCTAAATTTCCCTATATCCAAATCGATAAAACGTGATTCCATCACAATAATATGTATATACAATATAATTATAATATTATAAAAGATTGTTAATAGAAATGCTGTTATTTTTATAAATTTATATATATTTTTATAATTTAATTCATTAGTAATATTTCTGATCAGTTATAGTTTTACTCATTATCGTTATGCTCCATCCTAAAACAGTTATTATATAATTATTAAAATCTGAATCAAATAAAACATGTAAAACATAAAACTTTCGAATTATATAATATGACTCTGAAAAATCGTGACTATTAAAACTGCTGTCTTAATTATAAAAACTTGGTTATTATAATTATATATAATAATTTAGCATTAACTTATCGAGTCGCTAAGCACAAAAATAAGCAAAATACTTAGTAAAATAAATACGTGTCTAATATATAATATATTATTTAATATATAATAATATAACTATATATACTATATAATAATATATATCACTCAACCTTTCCCCCCTAAAAATGGAAAAATCCTGGCCCCTACGCCCATGTATTATATAATTTATTTATTATAATATATATTAAAATTTAAGTGGTACTACCACTTAATATAAGTTATATAAATAATAATTAATATATAAATAATTTATATATATATATTCATAACCCGGTATATATCAACTCACTTTGCCCCCCCTAAAAAATGAATCCTGGGCCTACGCCAATGTATATTATGTTATATAAATAATAATAATTTATAAATACTATATTAGGTTTATATGTACAATTTATATTATGAGTCAATAGATAATACGTACTAAAATATATAAAATATATATAATATATTACTAAATATAAATTACGTGATTTCTCATATGATATTTACCTAGTCACTGAGAGTATTATATATATAAATAATATTAGATAAATATTATTATAATAATATATTTATTACTATATATATAATTCTAGTCTATCATATCAATCATAGTTGCTATTATTAGATTTTATTAAAGGGAAAAAATAGTTTTTATTGTTTTAATTGCAAATGTTTTAGTCATGTAAGATAATTTACATGTATGTTTTTCATATAATAAATAAATATAATTTTTAATTGAAAATGTACATACATTCCGTGTAAGAATACATGGCAAATGTATTTAATTTATAATTTGGCAGATATTATGATCTCTACTATGAATTGCATCGTTATGTATGTCAAAAGCAAGCAACGATGTTGCCACATGATGCTAGAGGAGAACATATTAGTTGTCAACATCATTTATGATAGAAAAATTAAATTAATATTTTCTTATTTGAATTATAATATTTTTCACTTGGTATATTTTAATAAATAGCATCATATTTCCTTCATTTCCAAGTTAGGATTTACTTTTCCATCATTCTTTATCGAAAATTTGGCAATATTCGGGATCAGCATCGTCACCATCAAGTAGCCTTTACATATGTTATAGCCTTTAAAACAGCTTTTCGGCATTTTTTGATATTTAAGACCTAATGATACCTGCGCAAAAAGTCTGGGTTATTCCATACTAAATACTATATTTTTTTCAATATATCTTTATGGGAAACTAATTATGATATATATATATATATATTATATATAATATATATATAGTATATTATTATTTATATATATATATATATTATATATTAATATATTATTAATATATAATATATATTAATATACTATAAATATATATATATATTTGTATATTAACTATTATATTTTAATATCATAAATATGCTAATTATTTATACTAGATATAAAAGAATTTTTAATATTTAAAGAATTTATTATATATATATATATTATATTAATATATATATATATATAGTATTTATATATATATATAATATATATATATATTAATTAATTTAATAAATATTTATTTATATAAATTTAATATTAATATATATAATATATATATATATAGTATATATATAATATATACATGGGCGCCAGGCAGGATGAAATCAGGTGGGGGCCTAAGATTTATTAATTCTAATTTACAACAATGGGGCATAATATGATATATCTATATAATTATATACATATATATATATATTATATATATATATATATATATATATATATATACTATATATAGATAATATTATATATATAATATTTATATATTATATATAATTATATATATATAATGAGTACTTACAAGGTATTTTTCCGTGTTTCTTTACTGTTCTTCTGAACCGTCTTCGACGTTACGCACGGCTAGCACTGTATTTACTATTGAATTCCCAAATTATATTTGATTAACAGAATGTCTGATATTAGAATGCTAATGCACTATATGTCAGTCGGAAATTAAATTTGGAAAGACTTTGTAAGTCATATATGACCTTTTTAGTTACTCTACATCACAAGTAAAAAATGAACTATAAAAAGTTAATTGAACGAAAAATATATTTATATTTGTTGAGGCACGCCCACTTTAAATAACTAATTGTTTTTTATTTCAGTTAATTATTTGTTTATATAAAAAATAAATTTAAATTCTTTCTTCTTTTCTTTTCCAATATATCTGTTATACTTAAGATTTTTAGTTGTGTTTTTTTTTCCAAAACTTTTAATAATCTAAACTTAGTGGGTAGCACTGAGCAAACATAATCCATTAATCGATCTTTCAGAAATGGTTGACCTCTGGCCAAGTTTTAAACTCTTTCTTAAAGTGCTTGAATGTTCTTCCAATTGTGGCAAGTCATTGGTGGAGCGTTAGAAGAATTTTAACTAGCTTGTTAAAACAACAGGGAAAAATGAGCGCAATGTTTTTAGGATCCCGTTCATATATAGCACAATTATTTGTCTACTCTACCCTTGTTCCCCATCTGATTTCTTCCATAGTTTAACCATGATTCTCGTTTCACCTTTCGTTCTCAATATTGTGTATTAGATTTGAAGTAAATAACAATTTTTCTGTTGATAAATATCCGGTTATAAAATATCAGTTCTAGTTCCGATATAGTACAATCCTGATTTCGAAATATTCGGTTTCTGTTAAATACCCAGCTTTTGTCAGGAAATATCCGGATGTTCCAAAAACCAATCTGTGAATGCTTTAGGTATGGGATATATAAATAAAAAACCTAATTAATATCCTCCACATAAAACACATGAAAGGTTAGGTCATTATGCATTTTTTGGACAACTATACGTGTCTTAGAAGAATTTACTATAAAAAATAAATAAAATAATTCTGTCAATGATCATCTTAAGCCCCTGGTGTAATAAAGTTCCTTGAAAATCCAGGACGCGACATGTTTTTCGTCTTTATTGTTTTTTACTATTTCTATCACCTTTTCAACGTGACTGTGAACCTCTTACAGATTGTAACAGTTATTTAGTTTGAAAGAATGTTCGTATAGAACCAGCTCAATAGAGATCTTGTACCATGATAAAATAACCTAATAAAGCAAATAAGATTAGGAGATTCTTGATGCTTGACGAAGCTTGAAATGCTGCTTTACCTTGGCCGGTTACTATCGAACCTTGAATGAAAAGTATTCCAAAATAACTTGATTTAATGTAAAGAAGTTGTTCAAATAATCAAAAGTCTGATGAACTGTATTTTGGGACTCACATATCTTGCTTCGCATTATAGATTGCTTATAGTCATTATCAGTTTCCAACGCAATGGGCCTTCACGAAAAAATCTCTATATATATAACTTTTCACTGTGCCACAGGTAATTTCGGGAATAACTACTCGCGGCCGGTGAAAATATACAAGATTGCAGTGTCATAGACTCAAAAGATGTAAGCGGATGAGAAGCCACCAGTGTCGGCAAAAATTAACCATTTTGGGATATTGATTTCTTACTTATTTTCTATACTCCATTTTCTTTTACCAGCCATGGTTTAGCATCCATCAAATCCAAGTCCAACGACTTTATTCATACTTTAAATTTGTTAAGCTTCTCTGTAGTTAATTAAAATGACTTCTGCTAGTATATTCAGCTTTTAAATTTTTTCAACGAAGTTAAAACCTAAAATTTCCTTCTCTAACTTTCGAACTCCTTATCACGAAACGATGACGGCCACATTGACATTTGCTCCACCCAGAAATGTCCTGCTGTTTCATCCGCTAAAAGTGAAAAGTATTCACTATTGTTCACTTCATCCACAATGTTTATTAGGTTCCTGCATATGAATATGAGTTCATTCTGGACCATATGTGATGTGATGTGTATTTTTGATTACCTCCACTTGATCTGTAAATGCTCAGTACAGCACCAGCCTTCACCAACTTCAACCTCTGATCTTATTAACAATCTGAAAAAATACCCATGTATCTGCCAGTACTGCTCGACAGCTTAAAATAATGGTCCAGCAGAAGCTCAAAGTTGAAATTATTGGCAAGAACTATTTTTTTTCGATAACTAAATGTTCAGCATTATTTAATTGTTCAAAAACATTAACATGTTTATTTAAAATTATTTTATCAAAATCGTAAAGGAAAGCCCTTTTGCCTCCTGTGATATCTTGCTTAAAGTTTAAGTGCTTAGTGTTTGGGTATTGAGATTGTTAATAAGATCAAATTTTAGGTTGTCAGTAACTACTATTTTTGAGTAAGAGTCAATGTTTCCCAATATCCCGCAAAATATCACCGGTAATAATTCATTGTAAATAGTTCTTCATATGATTGATACTATATTATATAATATATATATTATATGTATATAATATATAATATAAATATATATAATTATATATATATACATATAACTATATACTTTATACCCTATTATACCTTATTTGTATGATATATAATATATTAATAATAAATTATAAATAAATATATATAATATATAATAAATATATATAATATATATACCCGATAATAATAATTATATATACTATAATATAATATAGAATAATATATAATGTAATTATGAATATAATTTGTTTTACTCTGTTACAAAAAGCCTATCTTTTTTTTTATGATCCTATAAAATTTTTATTGTTTGATCCACCGTTCCCGTTTTGTGCAGTACTATGTCTTAACCGCATAAATAATCGTGTGGCGGAGTTTTACAGCTTAAACAAAAGTAAGTTACGTTTATTTACGATATCAATAACTGAAGTTACTTCAAAAACCAGAGGTGCCAAAAAAGGTTAACCGCATTATGTATATATTAGTGTGTATATATTTAATATATTATATATATTTATATATATTATATATTTATATATAATATATATAATAATGGTAATTAATATATATATGACGTGCGGTCTTGCAAATAGGTCATGATATGGGAAACTAAGAACCCTAAAAACTAATACATATGCCAGAGTTATGCTGAGTATAGTTATGTAAGTAAAATAAACTGAAGTAGACCAAACCCAATAAAGAATATAAAGTAAAACAAGTGATATAATATAGTAGGACTGTTAATGTTTTAAGATATCCCTGTCAGTTTTTTTGATTTTTTTTTTTGTTTTTTTTTTTCAATAATTTCAGTATATGATCCTAACATTCAATTTAAGGAGTTATACATCCGAAACCCCTCAAAGCCCTAAACAATGACAATCAAGTATCAAGATTCTAAGTCAATCTCCAATCGAATGGCCCTTGTTCAAAGTTATCCCCCACAAATTCCAAATATTAAAAAATGTAGTTTAAAATTTAAAAAGACCATAGAGCACGGACATATAGAATAGTCCATAATAATATAACCGATAAATTATCATATTTTCGAAAGACAACCGAGTTAAAAAATTAGGGGTTTTTCGACGACTCCGGTTTCAAATTTAAAAAAGATATGAGTGTTTCTCACACAATTCTAAATTACTATAAAAAATCATTTTGGGAACCAATATTTAGTCATGAAGACTCTAAGACATGTTCCTCCGATATGTCAAAAGGCTCAAATATTTAAAAACGCCGCCGAAAATTAGGGAAAAAAGTTTGGAGGTTCCCAAGAAGATATCAAAGTTATGTTAATACAAGACCAGTTCATATTCTTAATTCATACAATTGAATGTTGTTGAACTGGTCCCGAATATACAAGACCGACGTTCAATTTATGAGTGGGTTCTCCAAAAACAACTCGGACTGGATATCAAACAGTGCAGTTTATAACTTTTCCTACGGACACATTCCGGAAGGGAAACTGACAGAGAGTCGTGTGAAAAAGTCCAAGATAATTCCAACCCATCAAGTGTTAAGATCGTTGCTAAAATTCAAGAAGTCTGAGTGTATTATAGTATATTATATTATATAATATTATATAATATAATACTATATAATATATATTATATTATCATATATATATATATATCTGAAAACGTTACTTACAGACCTAAATGAAAAGATATTCACTAAATATAATTAATAAATGTAAAACCCTAAAGTATTAAATTTAATAACTGTTTTCTCAGCAATAATAACACAATAATAATGATGCTCTACCAAGTAACAGTGGCAATTAGAATGAGACTTATGATAATATATCCGAAATCTGAATTTTCCTTATAACACATAAATTCATTCTGTGAAATGTTCAAAATATATGAAAAGTAGAATAGGGGCAAAAATTTGCGAAAACTATTTAAAGAAGTTTAATTTAAAGGCAAAGTAGATAAATAGTATTTAAATGTAGAAAATCGTGTTGCAGATCCAGTAATAAAAGAAAATTTGCATGGTATATTTTCTACTCCAAAAAAAATTGTAATAATAATCAATTGCATACTAAATAACGAAGATAAAAAAAAAAAAAACTTAGAAAAGAAATCAAATTCAATATTAAATCAAATAATAATAAATAATAATTAAGACAACTTGGCATGAATGAGTTTAATATTAAATAAATATTCATCTTATTTGTCCAAAACTTCACCAATAACCAATAATTCGAAGAATTATATATGGCAACCCCATTTTAGCCCCCACCTAAAATGGACATAACAGATATTCTCACATTTAATTAGTTCATGATGCAATTTTATAGGGGCAAATGCAAAAACCGCTAGCTTTTTTTACCTCTAGAACCGTCATTTCGGGTTATAACTATAAGTGCTGATCTTATATCTTTCATGTTAGAAACTTCCATTAATTTTGAAATGTGTATAGGCGTTATCATGTATCAGCTTTACTGTTTATCTCACTTTTTAGTCTGTAGTATTATGAGTTTCGGCGATTTCAGTTTTTCAGACTAATTTTTGATATTTTTTCGTTCAACTCTTCTACAATTTTTATCGAAATGATTTTAAACTTCAAATATTCATAGAAGGGTCTCTATAACGCACAAATTGCCAATTCGAAAAAAATTGTTGAAGTTGATACGAAAAAATGTCAAAAAAGTTGGGTTCATGAATAAATACTGAAAATTCACCGTCATCAGAATAACACATGACTACAAGACAAAAAAACACTGTCTGACACACGTTAGTCTGGAAGCGTTTCAATCACAGTCTATTGTTCACAGATTTGAGCTTTATTACTTCCCAACCAAATTTTCTGAAAATTAAGAGGCGTAAGTTCATAACCAAGATGTCCATTTTCATAAAGGATGGGGCTAAATGTGTCAAAAAAAATCGCCCAAATTGTATCCCCTCCTTTATAAAAAGCAAAGAGAATGATAAATTTGTTGCTCTGAATAGAGGGCTCTCTTTTTAGTGGCAAAAATTTATCAGTTGTCGTACAGTTCATAGGTCATTTCATATGTCTGAAATATATTTAACTGAAGTTACATCCAGGAATAGTGGGGGCCCAAGGGATAGGACTCAGGTAGGTACAGGCGTTAATTCCCAAATAGAGGACGGTATTAGTGCACATGGCTTGGCTATATGCGAGTGGAATGTCTGCCAAAGGTGCTTTTTTCCCTCTCCCGGGAAAAGCCCGGAGGTGAAAGGCATCTCCAAAAAACGGGAATACATAATATTTATTTCTCACCGCTTTACTATTGAGTAATATTAATTTTAGTATAATAATAAATAGGCGGTTCAACCGGCAAAGTATTCTAAATTCAAAAATTAAAGTTCTATATATTATTAATATTATATTATTTTATAATTACTTATAAAATTTATTCTCAAAAATATTCTCAAAATAACCATTATATTAAAATTTAATGAATAATGTTATATCATTCATCATTGTTATACATCTAAGGGTTTTAATATTCTAGTAAGTAAAATAACTAGGCTTTTTTCTATAGTCATTGAATATTTTCATACGGAAACAACTAATTTAAAAATATATATTTCTATAAAATAATATATTAATACTCCTGTTAACTATAAAGCAATTCAAATTTCATTTTAATTGGTATTACTTTATATATAAAATTTAATTTATCGTATAATAATAAGTGAGTAATTTTTATTATATTATTTTATTATTCCAATATAATTTCTTTTTTATTTTCTTTATCATAATAAATATTCAATAATAAAAATAATGTGTATATCATACTATATAATTTCTGTACTTCGTTATAACCCACTCAAAACTAATAATAA
>JABUQX010089036.1:0-19571 GCA_015478945.1 Trachelipus rathkii | reverse complement strand
TTAAACTCAGACAATTTATTCCTGCTCTGTTTCAGCATGAATCATTACTGTTTTCACTCACCAAGTACTGTCCTCAATCACAACCATAACCTACTCTTACCTAAGTTTACTTTCAAAACCCCTCCTTCTCTCCCACTCACTCCTCTCTACCAATCTTCCCAAACTCTCTTTAGATTCGCCACATTAAACCAAATCACATCCACTATAATAGGTAGGGGCACCCTCCACATCTCCTCCAGTGTCTTCCACCATTCTAACCACGTATCCCCTGTTCATCCCACCCTTTGACTCCATTTCATTCTTACCGTTCACCACTGCATTGCAAAAACGGTGTCGCCCATACTATTTTACTTTTTGGATTCCAGTTCAGTAAGACTATCCCTTCAACACCTTTATATATCAGCATAAGCACCTGTAAGGCAATGTATATTGCTTATGAATATTTACTTAAATGCAATTTAAACCTAAATAAAAAGCAAAATCCTAATAAACACATTATTATCAAATATATCAATAAGTTTGTTTCAATCCATTTGTTTCAATGTGAAAGAAATTGATGCCACACATTCATCTATCCCCTTCTAAAAGCAGCCTTGTCCCCTTTTGGTCAACTCGTTCTTCCAGTCACATTTCACGCACTCTTGTGACGACCAAAACATGCGCAGAATAGAGTCAATATCTTACCCTTACAACACTCATTATACAACTTAATCCCCGGTTAGTGAATTCCCCTACAGTTAGGCCTTTATCCCCTTACCTGTATTATAAGAGGTACTAGTTACTTGCTCTGCCTCTAATCCCTATGAACTACCCCTCTGTAAATGCTTGATTACACAACTTCCAAATCCACATCAATTCACAATCTCGCTTCCATTTGTTACTGTATCAAGTTCTACCAATTGAATTCCAGTGCATAACTGCAGATTTAGGAGATTCTTCCACACTTTCTCACCTGAACGAACCCATTAAACCTCCTCCTGACTAATGACCTCATCTCCAAAATACATATTCCTTTTCTGGTGACCCACCATCAAAACCACACACCATTTTCACATATCCGACCTCAAATTTCAATATAAATACTGCTTCTAATTGCTGTTGTAAGAATTAGATACATCAACATTCAATCTTTCTCCCTCAGTTACATCCATTTTAATATTTTAATTTTACGAAAGTACCATCCAGATTCATTATTCTAAGCAGATTCCCTTCATTCTCTATACTCAAACCCTTTTCGCACTTCTTTAACAGAAGAGCTTCCTATACTTCCTCTCACATGTAAATAGTCACCCCATTTCACTCTCCTTCATAATAATAATAATACTATGTTAAATAATATTGTTACCTCTCATATTTTATTTTATCCTCCTACGTTAATGCATCACTCTTTTTAATATATTTCCTTTTATTTTGTTCCCTATATATATTAATATTAATTTCCAAACTTATACAATTTATATCTATATATACTCTTTTACAGTTGAAACTATACACTAATCATTTTCATCGAAATTATAAACAAAATTTTTATTTTTAGTGAAGGATGGGAATATTTATATAGATTGATATATATGATACTAGTAGTATAATATACAATAAATATATCATGTTTCAAATGTTTATAGTAGTTTATTTATATTATATATTGTATATATATGAGTATATATTAAGTTTTAATTTATATTTTATTTTATTAATATTATATATATTTATTAAGTTATGTTATTTATGTTGGGTCAATAACTAAAATATAAAAAAACTCTAATACTATTAATGAAGTCATTCTTTTTATATTATATTTATATATATAATATTACATATATATATATATTATTATTAAATTAAAATCAAATGATATATCAATATATATTTTATATATACATATTATATAATGATAATAAATATATACTTATTATATAAATTTAACTATAACATAGACGATTAACGGCTTATATTACTATTATTTTATATATATCATAATTATTATATAATTACTAATACTAATATTAGTATAATATATATACAATAATTATATATAATATATATATATATATAATATATACTTACAATTATATAAATATCATAATATTATAATATATATATATAAATATATATTATAATATATATATATATATATATATATATAGAAATAAAACAAAGATAGTATAAAAAAAAATTAAGGAAATACTCTGTTGTTAAAAACAGAGAACACAACACAACAAAATAACAAGATATCTCCCCAACAATTCATGAAACAAACCTCTAAACATCAATTCACCAAAAACACAAAAACTAAATTACAACAACATCTTACCCTCCATCTCTTTTCATTTTTTATTAGTCTTAGAATTCTTGTAAAAGTGTTTAATTATATAAACACTTCTTCGTCTGTTAATTAATGTCAATTCCATTCTTTTGTATCGAAAAATGTCAAAGATTATTTTATTATATTGAAAAATCGGTGTTGCTACACATATTTGGAAGACATTCATCGATTATATTTAAATATATATATTTTTTTTTTACAAAGGAAAAAAAAACACATACAAAGGAAAACCATGACTATTTTTTTTTCTCGTTGTCTCCCCAGTGATTTTCACTTTGTAACGAACGAGTAGCATTTGCATTTTAAAAGTTGTCAGAAATGTACATATTTATTTGTTAAGAAATGACAGATTATTTTCAAGAGTTGACGTAGAAAATCTCCCAGGAAAGGTTCTTCTCTTGTGATTGGGAGACTTTCGATATCTTTAATATACTCCCACTTATCTCTAGCTCTTTCTCTTTGTCTGTCTGTCTGTCTGTCCTGTCTTGTCCTTGTCCCTAATTGGTCATGTCTTGTCTGATCTGTCTGTGCTGTTATGTCTGTATTCTGCCGCATGTTTCTTCTCTCTCTCTTCTCTCTCTCCTCCCTCTTCCTCTCCTCATCTCCTCTCTTCTCTCCCTCCCTCCCTTCCTCCCTCTCTTTATATATATTATAAATTCCTTTCAAATGACTTTCAATTATTTACTTATATATATATCTATTGTTTATCTAAACTAACATACAAAAATAATATATATATTTAATATATATTAACTAATATATAACTGTAATAATTTTAACTTGATGAAGTAATAGCTCTTATAAATACTTATATCCTTCCTCTTACCTAAATATTACCCTTACATAACTTCTCCACCTCTTTAATAATTTATCTATCACACTACTTTATTTAACCTTCCTTTTATATACTAACAAGTATTATATCTCTATAATAATATATATTATTATATATAATATATAATAATATATATGCATAACCTTATCTATACTTACTATCCAATTATCCAAGATCATATACTATATATCCACTATAGATATCCTACAACTTAATAATAAATATACTTATAAATATTATTTTAATCATTTTTATGTAACAATAGCTCTATATATTGTGTTTGTCCTTCTTGTATATCGTACTCCGCAGCTTTCCCACTCGTTCTTTCTGGATAGCTTGCAGGGCAGAGGCATCATGCAGAGCCTGAGAAACTTGCTATTTGAATCCAGATTGTGATCAGCGGGACACGATGTCTCAGTCTATATGTTTAAACACAACGTTTATAGGCGCTCGTGTGTGCCTGTCCCTCACATTTCAATTTAACTTTTTACCTATGGACGATTTTACGACTTGGAATTTTTAGTCTCTCTCTCTCTCTCTCTCTCTCTCTCTCTCTCTCTCTCTCTCTCTCTCTCTCTCTCTCTCCTCTCTCTCTCTACTCTCTCTCTCCATTTCTGGCAAAAAGAAGAAAAAAAAAATCGGGGAAAAAGATGCAAGGATGCAACGGAGAGCGATCAAGCGGAATCGGACTTCTTGCTTTGGTTGAGAGTTCAGACCTCAAAATTATTTAGCCCATTAAGAGGTTAACTTATGAATTAACTAAATAAAAAATTATTCTTCATAAAATATTGTGCAATGAATAAAAAGACTTCGTCGCAGATGGGACACAACAACGCTTACACCCCTACACACAAAACATACATACACACACAGTTACCGTCATCTCCAGCGCCACCAACATATATATATAATATATATATATTTATTATATATATTATCAATATATATATATATATATATTATATACTAATATATAAATATATCATCAAATATCACTACATAAGGTATAGAGATATAGTACAGCATATGATCACTAGCCCTTGTTAACACCAAATAATTTGTTCTGACTATCCGTGTGCTTAGGATTATACACAGGAAACTATAATATTAACCTCACACTTTTTTTTATTTTAAAATTTATTGCCAACGTTTAACTTTCATACAGAAAAGCTGGATCAAATATAAACTCAAGCAATTACATTTTATCTTAGTAGATAAATTTCCCTATTTTCATAATGCTATAAGAACACTTAAAACTCTTTCACGCTCTGCAACCCCATGGTCAATCTTTTTTTCATCTCTCCGAAAGTCTTAATATCCATCCTTAAGTACCAAACGATTGTAGTTTCTGTAAGACTTTCCCCTTTCAACTTTATGATATTCAACTAAGATTGAGAATTTTATTACTTTACTTTTAGAAGGATTAATTTTCAATCCTTTTCCTTAGCGCACTCATTCACACTCAAGCTCAGGATTTAATTTAAATCTGCTACTAACATAGTATCGTCAGAATTAGGAAAACGCTGATCTCCCAATTACCTTCATGTTGATGCATATCAGCTACTTTCCAAATTCTACAAATATCCCTGACAGGCCTAACTATACACTCTATAAAGATACTAAAAAATCACGGAGTTGTCTCATACCCACTCCTACTTAAACCACTCCTCTTTCTTCCTCTCAACGCTAGTACATGCTTTAAACTGTTCATATAAAATGCTTTAATCATTTTTAGAAACAATCATTTATTCAGTAAAATTTTTAAAACTCTCCACAACTTCCCTCTTTGCACTCTATCACATATCTTTTTCAACTGGAGGTAACACACAAAAACGTCTTTCTTGTTTTTTAAGTACTTCTCTGCCAGCATTTTCAAATTAAACATCTGATTCTCACATCCCCGACCATCTCTAAAACCATAAAGTTTATCTACAATCTGTTTATCTGCAATGGTTTACTACCTACTACACTTAATAAACTTATTCCTACCTAGGTAGATCACTCCTTTTTCAAATTAAACATCTGATTCTCACATCCCCGACCATCTCTAAAACCATAAAGTTTATCTACAATCTGTTTATCTGCAATGGTTTACTACCTACTACACTTAATAAACTTATTCCTACCTAGGTAGATCACTCCTTTTTCAAATTAAACATCTGATTCTCACATCCCCGACCATCTCTAAAACCATAAAGTTTATCTACAATCTGTTTATCTGCAATGGTTTACTACCTACTACACTTAATAAACTTATTCCTACCTAGGTAGATCACTCCTTTTTCAAATTAAACATCTGATTCTCACATCCCCGACCATCTCTAAAACCATAAAGTTTATCTACAATCTGTTTATCTGCAATGGTTTACTACCTACTACACTTAATAAACTTATTCCTACCTAGGTAGATCACTCCTTTTTCAAATTAAACATCTGATTCTCACATCCCCGACCATCTCTAAAACCATAAAGTTTATCTACAATCTGTTTATCTGCAATGGTTTACTACCTACTACACTTAATAAACTTATTCCTACCTAGGTAGATCACTCCTTTTTCAAATTAAACATCTGATTCTCACATCCCCGACCATCTCTAAAACCATAAAGTTTATCTACAATCTGTTTATCTGCAATGGTTTACTACCTACTACACTTAATAAACTTATTCCTACCTAGGTAGATCACTCCTTTTTCAAATTAAACATCTGATTCTCACATCCCCGACCATCTCTAAAACCATAAAGTTTATCTACAATCTGTTTATCTGCAATGGTTTACTACCTACTACACTTAATAAACTTATTCCTACCTAGGTAGATCACTCCTTTTTCAAATTAAACATCTGATTCTCACATCCCCGACCATCTCTAAAACCATAAAGTTTATCTACAATCTGTTTATCTGCAATGGTTTACTACCTACTACACTTAATAAACTTATTCCTACCTAGGTAGATCACTCCTTTTTCAAATTAAACATCTGATTCTCACATCCCCGACCATCTCTAAAACCATAAAGTTTATCTACAATCTGTTTATCTGCAATGGTTTACTACCTACTACACTTAATAAACTTATTCCTACCTAGGTAGATCACTCCTTTTTCAAATTAAACATCTGATTCTCACATCCCCGACCATCTCTAAAACCATAAAGTTTATCTACAATCTGTTTATCTGCAATGGTTTACTACCTACTACACTTAATAAACTTATTCCTACCTAGGTAGATCACTCCTTTTTCAAATTAAACATCTGATTCTCACATCCCCGACCATCTCTAAAACCATAAAGTTTATCTACAATCTGTTTATCTGCAATGGTTTACTACCTACTACACTTAATAAACTTATTCCTACCTAGGTAGATCACTCCTTTTTCAAATTAAACATCTGATTCTCACATCCCCGACCATCTCTAAAACCATAAAGTTTATCTACAATCTGTTTATCTGCAATGGTTTACTACCTACTACACTTAATAAACTTATTCCTACCTAGGTAGATCACTCCTTTTTCAAATTAAACATCTGATTCTCACATCCCCGACCATCTCTAAAACCATAAAGTTTATCTACAATCTGTTTATCTGCAATGGTTTACTACCTACTACACTTAATAAACTTATTCCTACCTAGGTAGATCACTCCTTTTTCAAATTAAACATCTGATTCTCACATCCCCGACCATCTCTAAAACCATAAAGTTTATCTACAATCTGTTTATCTGCAATGGTTTACTACCTACTACACTTAATAAACTTATTCCTACCTAGGTAGATCACTCCTTTTTCAAATTAAACATCTGATTCTCACATCCCCGACCATCTCTAAAACCATAAAGTTTATCTACAATCTGTTTATCTGCAATGGTTTACTACCTACTACACTTAATAAACTTATTCCTACCTAGGTAGATCACTCCTTTTTCAAATTAAACATCTGATTCTCACATCCCCGACCATCTCTAAAACCATAAAGTTTATCTACAATCTGTTTATCTGCAATGGTTTACTACCTACTACACTTAATAAACTTATTCCTACCTAGGTAGATCACTCCTTTTTTTCTCTCTCTTGCCCTTATAATTTGGAAAAAGGCAGGAGTCTTGCCGATATTGTGGCACTTCACAGCTTTCCCAGCTAACATTAAATAATCTCCTTAGAAACTCCACGACGCAATTACAAACATTTAAAAAAAAAAAAAAAATTCTTAAATAAAATCCAATCCCGATGATTTTCAACCTTTAATTTTCTCCGAATCATTATTACATTCTTTATAATATGTTCCGCGTTTTCACGCCTAATCCTTTCCTCCCTAATAATCTCTATAATTCTAATTTATTTTCTTTCTTCATTTTCATCTATACCCTCCCAGCATTTTGTAATTCCATGAAATGTTCTCTTCATTTTTTATCAACATTCGTTTCATCCTGATCCACATTCCAATCCAGAGCTTTACATTAATTAGAGAATCTTCCATCTTTTTCAAATCTTTTTTAACTATTTACAAAATAATTCACTTCTTTCACAGTTTTTTCAACTACCTCTCCCTGCCACCTTCCATCTGCCCATCTCTTTCCTTTTAACTTCATTTCGCACTAATCTTATATTCCTCCTCTCTCATCATGAGTTTTTTGATTTTTGGAAAATTGTGCTCAGAATGTGCGAAGGTTGCGAATACTGGTATCAATTCTAATCTCCACTCTCTCTTTACTCATCAAAAATGTCTGATAGCAAATTCAAGAATTAGTATGCTCATCAATTTACCCAGGTGGGGCTAACCACAAGGGTGTCGTCTAAGAAGCACAATGAACTCCAATATGGATCATTAACTCCCCCCTAATTGAAGCCTGTCAACTACAAACTTTTTACGTGTTCCAATAGATGAGCCTCAAATCTCACAATATTCAGTGAGCAGCATTTTACAGTTCATTTTCAAGCAATCTGAGATTCGACCGAGACAGAGATCTGGAAAGGTTTATGAATAAAGTCCTGAGGTCTATGAGCACTTGTTTCCTGACACTTAGTCTCTCAATTTCACATTGACTATACGATGATCTTTTCTCTGACCAAGAGATGGCTCTTGGGTGTCGATGCAAATACAAGCAAACAAAGATTATCATATATAGAAATTTAGGGATTAATGTCTTGGTTTTCTACTATGTTATTCAAACATTTCTTTAGGAAACCTAACTGACACTTCTTGATGTTAGTTATAATCCTTTTATTCGTATAAATCAGATAAAACTTTCTCAAAGAGTAACTTAAATTTATGCCATTTATTTCGGGTATTATTTTTATAGACTAAAAACGATACTTAAAACGTAAACTGATATGTTATGTAGGTAAAATACCCTTGGCATCATAATATTTTTTATTAACTAGTACATTGGTATATTGGCACCTTCGCTGCTTGTAAAGCAGGCGTGTTACCACCTGACCACGATGAGCTAAAAGGAAACCCACCGTTTTGCTTCTGAAATATACTAGTACTATGTACTGGGAAGACAGTAATCTTTTTAAAATGATATAACCATTTTCATAATTTCTGCCAATAATATCATTTTTAAAAAGTATTAAAACCCCCTAAAGCCCACAACATAAACCGACCTTGCATGTACACAATTCCATTGACCACATATTGCAAACGTATACACAACAACTCATTGTCAATAGAGAAACAAAGAAAAACTTAGAAACATACGCAAGAACTATACCAATCAAGGAAACGACGCAACCCCTCTGCCAAACTAAACAATCAAAATTCAGCTCGCACACAACGACCAATAACGAAAAACATCAAGATAAAACTCATCACAACAATCAAACAGAGCTCATCATTATAAAATAGATCACCAAGAGCAATTAAAGAGAAAAATAATCAGAAAACCTTTTGCATTTACGATACATACATCTCTAAGATCCAACACTTAATTTGGGCTACTCGTGAGACTACACAAATATATCCAGCCATTTACAATATAAACATAAGTAAAAACATTCATCCTTCTATAAAAAACCTGCTTGGAGCACAAATTACCAGATCCAGCACAATATCAAGCGCCATTAGGACGCACACACAAGAATAATGCACCCGTCAGCATCAGACTCCCACCCCGCAAGAGGCCCCGATGCGAAACTAAAGTTAGCAGAAAGAATAGCAGTGCCGCTAGATATAAATTAAGAATGTGTATAATCGTTTGCTAAATGTATATTGAAAAATGTAAATAAAAAATATAAAGAGGCATCATAACAAAGATTAAACGCTAAGGGCAACCGTAGGGCTAAATAGGGGGCAAAAAAGTAGACTAAAATATAATAACATTCGAGAAATAACGACGCTCTTATTCATTTGAAAGTACCCAACAATATTTTTGGTAACTTAAGTACTTAAGGGAACATAAATATTGATGGATTAACAGTTGGGAAGATGGACTACATGTATAAATGTATGTATGATACTATATAAAATAGTAGTATAGTAAATTGCTAAAATATTAAACAATATATATATATAATAAAAAGATAATGTAAGAAGAATAAAAATATATATACTATATATGAGATAAAATAAATATGTTAAGTAAATAAGATATAATATATGATATAAAATAATTATATAAAAATTGTAAAACGAAAATATGAAATGAATGTGAAAATAATAAAATATTATAAATATACGATAAAATAATAAATATATAAATTATATATGTATATATAGTAGGTAATATAATATATAAAATAATAAATAATAAATTATAATAATAATAATATAATATAATATAGATATAAATATATAAAATAAAGAAAAAAAAATAGATAAAAAAAAATACTATATATAAAAAAAATATAATAATATATATATATTTATATATATAATACAATAAGTATAATATTAATTAAGAAGTATATAAGATATAATAAATATAATATAAATAAGATAAATATATATAACTAATATAAGATAAATATAATAATAGAGATAATATAAAAATATATAGTAAATAGATATAATATATATAATATATATGTAAGTGATGTGTGATAGTGATGTTAAATTTATTACTTGTGTCCAAGCATTCGTAACAAAGAGTTATTTCACTCAATTGATATTTCATTTAATCAGTGTTGGGAGTATCTTCTCCAATATTCATTCTCCATACTTCATCACAAACTTAAAATGAAATCTAAATCTTCCAGATTTTTTAACCATAAACAACTTCGGCTTCTAGTAAGCTTATCTGAAATAAAATAAAAATAAAACATCAATGAAATCAAATAATTATATAATATATAAAAAATATAATATGTAATATATAATAAGAAATATAATTAAATAAAATATAAGGACTACATAATATAAGCTAATAAGATATAAATAACTATATTGAGATACCATTAATAAATATACACTACCCAAATACTACTACCACACCTATATATATATATAATATAATTATATAGTATAATATATATAATCGACTATAGTGCACTGGGCCAAACGATTAATCGTCACTCCCTCATCGGCAAAATCAGGCCTAAAGTTTTTCCTCAGATACGTCATCCAAGGTCGATCTGAGTCAATTCATCACTGCATCATAAATAATGTAAGAGCGGCTATAACCTTTTCAACAGTCCTAGAATTTAAATAAATCGAAATGATCTGTCCAGGTTCTCACGCATTATAAAGTAATTTTTTCTAAGATCAATCTGTTTGAAGATAAATTAACTATTAGGTAAAATTACATGAAAATATGTAAGATTTAAGAATATAAGAAGACAGCAATAGAGGACTGAATTTTTAAATATCCTAAATAATAAAACTCACAAACAGACTCTATAACAAAAAACAAAAAAACATCTCCTCTTTCTAGAACAATTCAGACTTTTTCCAGTAATTGTATTCACTAATCAAGGTTGCTTGTTCCAATTGTTGATCTCAGATTGCTAACTTAAATCTACAACCTGCCATCTTCTATGCACACTAAGAGACCAAAACATAACACCATATTATAACATGATCATTTTAAAACACTTGGTCACTGATCGACTGCAAGATTGTCGACGCAGATTCAGCATGCGAGTGATTGCCCATTTTTATCAGGAAGAACACACCAAAAAAAGCTGGAAGGAATAAGAACAACTCAGAGTGTTTATTACTAACGTTTTATGTACGTTTCTGTCTAATGCATTATTTTATTATTACCATAGTTACACACATTCATTTTATGTACAGAGGTCACATTTATGTAATCATTTTTCAATTTGCAGGTTGTGATCTGACAATGACTACAACATCCGAAAGAAAGAGATGAGAAGTCCTAACGAGAGGGATGCTAAAGGAAAACAAAACAATTAAGGCTCCCACATGGACACCAAAACTACTAATCTACTGAAATACCTTAATATGTGGGAGCTCACTTTGCAGGGATAAAAAGAAAGAGCAGCATCAATTACCATCTTGTTCCAAAAGAAGGCTTGATACATTGACCTACCTAACTAAAGAAAATAGCAACTGGGTTAGAACACAAAGAAAAAACTAAGATGAAGAAATAGCCTGCATCCAAAGTGCTGCAAACCAACCGATTAAAAACAAAAATTAGTGTAAACCTTACTCGATCCGCCAGAAGTCCTAAAAACTATAGACGAACGAGAATACTAAGCTGAGATTTACGGCCACTGTGTGCCAAGGCTGTAGGCAGAGAAAGCCAACAAACCATTTAGGTCATGACTGCCACTTACTGCCATTAATGTCAAATGCACAAAAGAAGAATATTCAATAAGACAACATAACACCCTCTGTACAACATCTCAAGGTAAATTAATCCTATCTGCCAGACGAACCACACACGAGTTAACACTGTGAAGAAAATAGTATAGTGACTGTGTTTAGCGTATAAAATTGAACTTATCTCGCGTACAGGTAGATGTTGCCACACCTAATCAGTTTTCCTCTCTTACAGATGCACTGAGGATGTACGCATCGCCATGATATCAAAATATCTACCAACAGTAATATTGCAGATCCCTGATATACAAGTGCTATTTTAGTCAGCCCTAAGCCTTGGCAATGAAATCTGAGTTAAAAGATTGATGACACAAAAGCAGTATGATATGCACTCTTGTAGAAGACTATACACAGCAAGGCTATGAAAAAGAGAGAAAGACAAAATGACTAAGACATAAGCGGACTAAAGTCTCCTCTATATATGCGTAACAGAGAAGCAGCTCTGCCGAAACAGTAACTATCCAATTCCGCAAGCGAACCCTGGTATCAAAACGTATAAGAATGATTTTTATAATGATGCGATGAGCGAAATTACTTCTACAATATGGCACATAACCTAACATATGATCAACGCTGAATGGAAAGACTTTTTATGACAGCAAACGTAAAAGAGAAAAAGTTGAAAAGATGCTCTAGTAAACACAAATGCCACAACATAAACAAAATAAGGGTTCAAAATATACACTCAACCAATAACGAACACTCTGTACAGATGACAAGAAAGAGTATAGCACTAAAAAACATCAAAACTGAGAACAAGATGTGAATCGAAAAGTATCTATATATTGGCAATACCATCTTCGATGGCATAGTTAATTAATTTGTGTGGAATTTAAAAATCCGCATATGTACATATTTCCATGGCCTGGGAAGTGAGCAGAAGCAGAAAATCTAACACCAGAATAACCCTTGTTCCTGTCCTACTGCGGGATCAGGAACAAAGAAGACACCAACTCACTCAAAGCCTAGGTAAACACGAACCCGGTTGACAAAGACGTAGGCAACGCATGGGTGACAAAAACCAACAAGAATCAAAATTCGAACGCCAGAGGTGACAAGAACATCAAGAATGAGCCTCGGGTTGTATAGGAAAATAATTCAGATGTAAATATTCAATATACACCCCAAACCGCACATAGAAAAATCATGTGTTAATGAGAGCACCATGTTCAAAAGCTCTGGATCTCATCTGTGGGGACTGGTTTTCAACGTACTACACTATTTCACAAGTCTCCCGAGGTGCTAAAACAAAAGCAACAACGGATGAGAAATATATTGCCATGATCCTCAAATAAGAAAAACTCTTCAGTGATCCACACTTGTTTCAATAAAACAACTAAACAATGACTGCTGCAGTAGGAACAACTAGAGCTGGCATCATGACATCAAGATCCCATGATGTATTACTCATAGGACAATATTCCAAATAGGAACAGGAAAACGAGATCAAAAACTACATTAAGAATATGTGTGTCCGAGAAGCAAACTCGTCGAGATCATACATCCACTACACCCATTCTGAAGTGTAGCGGAACAAACCTGAGAATAAAAATTGGAAGCATAACAAGAAAGTACCAACGTACAAAAAGACGCTAATTACATAGTCGCTTTGGACGATTTTTCCAATAGGAAACCTTGCTGTTACACGTGAGCGAAAAAGCATAAGGCGAACACTTTCAGTTAAGACAGTTAAAGTTTATTTGGAGAAAGGCTCAGACGAGAAGCCAAGACCTGGAGCCAACCAAGCCAACATAGATCTAGCACAAGAAAGATGTAACTCTCGGTCATTGATGAGAGACATTCCACATAGCTAGTACATCGAGCCAGTAATTGTCAAAAAGAAGAGGATCGTCTATTGATGCAAAGTGTAACATACAGGGTGAGCTAATGTTTTCAATTTACGAGTTTGTAAGTACAATATATTCTATAAATTTCACAAGTCAATATAAAAAAAAAGCCCCGGTCAATTAATCATTCACGCCATTATATTTGACAGCCACAAATATTTCACAAATCTCGGCTGCTATGAATTCATTCAAATATATTTATTCATTATTATTAGTAAATTGTGTGATCATTACCTGGTATTCATAACTGGATAAGTCTGTATCTCAGATATCATAAAAATGATCATAAAATTTTTTGGCCGTTTATTGGTATAAGACTGTTTTTTTTTTGACACTTATAAAAATACATGATTTACTAGAGAAAAGTAATCACAAAATTTAGAATCAGCACTCCATAATTACTTTAAAACCGTTGGAAAGAAACACTTATTCCAGATAAAAATGGAGTTGGTTGGAGAAACCCAAGTAGTTAAACTTATCAAGAGAAATTGATTTCATTATTATAGTTATTGTCCTATTATTGATTATTATTATTGATTATTCATTATTAGATATAGAGTTATTATTATTATTATTATGTAATTAAATAAATGATGCTCATCACTTATTGAGAAAGATTTAATTATAAATTTTTTTTCCGCGGAATTATTGGAAAATGGAAATATAGTACATTATAATTATATTATAATTAGTAAATGATATATTTATAAATAAAATTATGAAATAATAAAATATAATATAAGTGATTAAATATAAATTAAAGATTTTAAAATTATAGACATATTAATATTATTATAATTTGATTATTATAATTATTATTTATAATTAATTAATAATAAATTATTCATAATTATGCTATAATTATTATAATTTATTTATAAATTATGTAGAATTATTATAATTATTATGAATTATGTATAATTATTATAATTATTATTAATATTATAGATATATATTATCTAATGAATTATTAACATTATGAATAAATGTACATCATATAATTATTAATATAAATGAAAACCGTTAATAATAACAAATAATTATAATAAATAACGAATAATATGAATAAAAAACTGCAAATATAATAAGATATATATATTTAAGAAATTTCATTATCATAATAATAAATAAGTAAAAATAATAAAGATACACTAAATAATAAATCAACTACAACCACGGCTTAGTTCCACAATCACCACTACACTCACCCCCACTAAGCCTAAACCTCCACCCCCACTCCACACACCACACCTCAACTAATAAATGAATAATAATAATAAATAAATAATAATAAATAAATAAAATAATAATAATAATAAGTAATAATAATAATAATAATAATAATTAATAATAATAATAATAATAATAATAAATTAACGATAATAGTAAATAATAAATAATATTTAATATTAAATTAATATTTAATATTAATTATTGAATACTTAATAATTAATAAAGTGAATAATTTAATACTAGCATAATATTAATCATTGTATGTAATATTAATATTATAATAAATAATTTTAATATCATAATAATATTTAATAATATTAATAATATTAATATATAATAATATGTAATTAATATTAATAATTTAATAATATAATAAATAATAATATTAATATTATTAATATTATTAATATATTAATATTATAATACGTTATTAAATATTAGTAATTATATTCAATATTATTCAATATTATTAATATACTTAAGTATTGATTAATTTATTAAGATTATTAAGATTAATATTTAATATTCAATACGTTAATGATAACTACTTAATATTAATGATTTAATATTAATATTAATATTCAAATTAATATTAATATTGAATATTAATATATTATTAGTATTATATTATTATTATGATTTATTATATTATTATTATGTATTATTATTATTATTATTATTATTAATATTCAATCATTAATATATATTAATATTAATACTTAATATCTTAATATGTATATTATATTAAATGATAATATTAATATTAAATTAATATTAATATAAGAAAACGCCAATATTTATTATTATTATTATTATATATTATTATATTATTATTATTATTTATTTATTATTGATTGATTATTATATATATTATTATTATTATATTATTTTATTATTAGTAATATAAATATAATATTATAAAAAATTAGAAAACAAACAAAAGCTAAGAATTGAAATGAGAAATAGGCAGGAAGCTTTCCATGTAAGGTTTTACGATTGTAAAAATACATATTGAAATGAACATAATTTAATTTTTCCTTATTAAATTTGTTAAATTTTTAAAATATACTTTTGCTAATTATAGTCACGCTAATCATCTGTCAAAATTTACTATAATCGTCATCGCCAAAAATCCTCATCGTCCCCAGATAAAACATCTTAATATATATATATATAATATATATATATATATATAGTATATATATATTATATATATATATTATATAAATATGATATATTTATAATCATATATTATATATATATAATATATAGTATATATACATATATATATAATATATTATATACTATATATATATAATGTATAAATATATATTTTTATATTAGTGATGCTTGCGGATTTCATTTTTTTCGCATCCGCGGATGCGGATGTTTGATCTTAACATCCGCGGATGCGGACTGTGGCATGCGGATGCGGATGTGTTATCATATATATAGTATAGTATAGTATATAGGTAGTATATATATATATATATATATATATATTATATACTATATATATGTATAGTATATATATATAATATATATATATATATATAAAATATTTATATTAGTATATATATTAGTAAAATAATATATATATATCGTTTTAGCCACAATCTATTACCTATAATTGTTAGCAGGGTCGGGACGGGGACCCAATTGAAATGGACCCCATCAACCTCTTCGCATAACCTCCGACGCTTAATGAAATAGATTTTACATAGGATTATATACTTTTTGCACAGTATTGAAATTCAAAATATGGGAAGGTTGTATTGAGAGACATCCAACTTTTCTGCTTTTCTGGCCTTCTTCTGCTGAGAGTCTGTGTTCTCTTTTCATCATATTATTAGCCCAGCATTGCATAAAGGTACATCTCTCACTTGGACACTAGTTGAGGACAGAGTAAGGTATTCCTTGCAAGGTTTACTAAGTTGTGGTAGAATATTATCGCATTTTGCTAAATTATTAACACTCCACAAGCTGATAGGATCGTTCATTGGATTTGTATCTAGTCATTTTTCTTGGTTCATAGTTTTTCAATCATAGTGCAACTGCATTCTTTTGATAAGGCGTCGTGATATAACTTACGAACAGCACTGTGAAACTGTATAGCAATTTTCCAGAGTGAATCTTTAATATGAATATTACTTGTAGAAATGTTGGTTCGTATATTTCATTTTTTCCTTTATAAGATGGCGTGGAGCGAGAGATTAGTAGACTTGTTCGATTGAAGTGATGTTTCACGAACATCAAACACAAAACATAGAAAACACTTCTTTTCAAGATATACTGTATTACACACAAAACTTCGACCTCCATATGACCGGGAATCTAAGTAAGTTGCAATAGTAGGAGGTCATTATATTTCGACAACAAGAAACCCAGGAAGGCTTTTTCTACCTCGTTGTTTAATTACATCTTCATTCTTGTTTAAAAACCGCGTGCAAATTTCTAAGATGGTTTCAAAAATGCTTCCTTAGCGTTGAAAAATAATAAATTAAATGGTAAACATAAGAGACAGAAGCTGTAGAACGTTGATTTTTTTTGTTAAAAAAATTGTATTCAAGATTGCTTAAAAATTTCAAGTTAACTAAATGGTCAATATATAATACAAAAGAGTAAGTTAAGATTTGTTAACATTTTCGCGCCAAACGAAAATTGAGAACCTCAAAAGGAGCAAAAAAGTTTCTATGATACAGGACCCATTGAGCAGATACAATTCGACTCTAATGATGCATATACTATTCAAAGACGTGAAAGGAAGTAGGAATGATGCTATTGGATCAAGCAATTAAGAGGATATGGAATATCAAGGCCGTTTATTGAATGCCTTAAACTCATTTACATTATCATAATTTCCACGATTCATTAATGCCTTAAGTTCATTGTTTATTATTCAACAAGCAAAAATTGCGAATTTATCAAACTGCTCGAACACACTAAAACATTCACCGCCGCAAACGATCGCAGGGAGCAAAGCGCGGATATGGCGGTAATTGCGAGCCATGCGAAGGGCTCTTAATGACTGTACGGCCATGCTCCCACGAAACTTATGCGGGATGCGGAGCGGATGTGTACCTGCAGCACTAGAAACATAACATATATATATATAGTAATATATATATATATATAGTATATATATATTATATATATATATATATATATTAAGTAATATAATAATAATAAAAATATGATATAATATAATTATATATATATAGTGTATAATTATAAATATATATATATACTATACTATAGAACATATTATATATATCATATATATATATAATGTAAATCAATAATAACATCCTTAGCCTATACGTAGATATATATAATAATACTACTATAAAAATATATAATATATATATATAATATAAATATATATAATATAATATATATATAATCGATCAATGCAATCATCATTCATCAATCAGTCACATTGCATACAATCATCAATCAATCATAAGTTATCAATCAATAATAAACAATATTACAAATCATCATCACTACACAACAAACTTACTCATTACCACAAGACTGGGGAGGGTGGCTTGCAATGCACGGAAAAAACAGAAAAGTCAAGTATGGTATATGGACCCAAGTCGAAAAGAAAGCCAAGCCTTTTAGTGAGAAATCGTCGCAGTGAGAAAAAAAATCACTCTTGAAGCACTTCACAGAGACCTTACCGGACCCAATTCGCTAAATTGGCAATCTCGTCAACCCATGAGCCCACAGGTGAAAGAGCCGCAACCAAATACACCTTTCACGAAAAACCCCTCAATTCTCTCCAACTTATGCGAGCACATATTCTATTCCTCGCTAAGTTCTGTCAACTACACATTATCTGCATACCTCAGCAATTCATTTAACTGACTTCAAACCACTTATATTTATCAGTCTCCCAGCCGACAGATTCCCAACACACTCACCACTATACGTCCGCTTAACCAACCGACTAATCAACCATCTTTTCAACTTGACCAAACCATCTCATATTATTCTTCAAGTTTACCACTTTTCTTACACAACCACACAAAACTCTATCTAATTACAGTTGCTTATCCTCATTTTATACAAATTCTTCTCAACAACTAACACGCCTCTAAGATTGACCATCTGAACAATAATGTACTTAGATTATACCTTCTTATTCCAGACCATAGTTTCAATAAGAACAACTAATACATATGACCACATAAAAAGCTAAACGAAACAAAAAACCCTTTCCAGGCACCACGAGCCGTAGCGCGCACTCACAGCACTAAACACTTACGTGCCAACCAGCCACCTCTTTTACCTTTCCAACTCTTCCGCTTACTAACCTCTCGTATCCCTGATTTCGCTATTTTATCACAACGATATATCCGCCACTTAAACCATGTCCAGCTTCGCACCCCTAAAACAACCATTATTACCCCACCCAGCGACTCTAAATCCTTTCCACATGCAAAAGCCATAAACCTGTATTACTTACTAAATATAGCAGCAATATTACTTTAAAAAGCTTCACATTAACGCCTTTAATTATCAACGAGGGCCTGA
>JABUQX010089035.1:22500-25000 GCA_015478945.1 Trachelipus rathkii | reverse complement strand
ATCATATGAAGCAACAGATGCCAATTTGTAATATTAACTAATTTTCGGCAATTCTAGGATTTCACCAAGAGCATTAATGCTATCAACCTAAATTAGAGCCAAAATAATTCAGTAATACATTACTCCAACCTAAGTAAAAAAAGTACAATAATTATAGTATGATGCACTCTCTCTCTCTCTAAATATATATATATATAATATATCATATATATATAATATATATACTGTAAATAATATTAATATATATATATAATATATTATATATATATATATATATATATATATAATATAATAATATATAATATATATAATCATAAATATATATATATTAAATGATTTTTTTATTTAAATTTAAAAACACCAAAAAGATATAACTCCATTTCTGTAATTCTTGATACTCACCACATGATATTCATTTGCAACGCGGCAACTCATAATCTATGAGTAGAGTATGCCACATTTGAGGAGGACTCTATATTTAATATGGACGTATCGAGAGGAGGACTTTGATGAAAAATCCTCAAAATAGCAAAATTAAGCAATAAGGTTTCTTTTTACAGTTGCCAATGACAACCCTCTGGTTTGGCTAAGCATTAACCGAATTACTCCTTTCTTATGTCAGCACAAATCGAAATGTATCCAAATCAAATGATTTATTATTGAAAAAAATAATGTTTCGGAATAGAATAAATGATCTATAAATAAGTAACAATTAAGCGATCCTTGCTAGAACATATTAAAACATATAAATTTTAATAGTATAAAATTAGTTAATTTGAATTATTTTATTATAATTAGTTGCTTTTAAATTTTTATTTTTATACAGAGGCCCCGGCCTCACTTGATGCCTATCCTAAAGTAAAACCTTCGTTCTGAATATATATATTATATATATATAATATATATAACTATAATATAATATATAATAAATATCATAACATAAATGATATATAAACTATAATAAAATATATTATTATATATATATATAATACTTATATATATATTATATATATATAATATATATATATATACATATAATTATATATATATAAATATATATCCGCATCCGCAATCCTCATTTCTACTTTAAAGATCCGCAACCGCATCCTCTTTAAGAATACCGCATCCGTTATCCGCAAAAACAGTCAAATTTTGACATCCGGTCCATCACTAATATATAATATATATATATAATAAATATATATATATATATAATATATAATTATATATATATTATAGTATATATATATATAATATATATATATATATATTAAATATAATATATATATATATATATATAATATAAGAAAGAAAGAGAGAGAAGATGAAAGAGAGAGAGTGAGAGGGGAGAGAGAAAGAAGAGAGAGAAGGGAAAGAGAGAGAGAGAGGGAGAGAGAGAGAGAGAGAGAGAGAAGAGAGAGAGAGAGAGAGAGAGAGAGAGAGAGAGGATATGAAATATATGTATTTATTTGTTATTAGATGAATTCATTTCATTTTTAAGGGTAAAACCCTATTTTCGAAGATTCGTCTAGAATATCATGTGAGGTGTCTTACTATTTGACACTCATCACCAAATCATTCTTCCTTTCCTTCATTTCACCACATATCGATTCAATGTAATATATTAACTCATATAATATATATATATATATATATATATATATAATATAAATATATATATATATATATATATATATATATATATTATATATATATATATTATATATATATTATATATAAAGGAGGGGGCCCCCCAAAAAAAAACACACACACACACACAAAGAAAAGCCAAAAAGAAAAGTAAAGTAAACTTATCCACTCCCTTGCCTAACCCAATTCCCTCAGGTGGGCGCAGAAGTGGAACTTAAAGAGAGGAAGATTAAATACTGCAGGAAAAATAGATGAAGGCAAGGGAGTTCCACGAAACAGATGTACTGGAAAGAAAGGATGCAGCTCAACGAATTGATCCTTGTACAGGCACAGTTTTCTTGTTATGTTCGGTGAATAAATGTTCCTATATTTCTCTGAGTTTTAAGCGATGCTTTTATACCCTATCTGTTAATCTATTAGTCGTTAACTAATATACGTCAACGTACAGTCAGACTCTGGACATACGAACTGGTATACGACATGATGATTAACTGAAAGGTGTCCTTAGTAAAGAAGCAGAAGAACAAAGTTTTTCTTGTTGTGTGGTATAATTTAACTGTTATTTTTTGAGTTCTGTGATTTAATGGTGGTATTAATAATGCATTCGCCGTAAGAACATATATTTCCTTATTATCGTAAGTCTTTAGCGTTTGATAGTTTTAAAATAAAACTTAATGCTTTCAAAGATATATGCTATTACCTGTCCTGTTTTTATTTTACAGAGTTTTGTTTGATGGTTTGTTTATTTTTTTTTCTCTTAAAATTTAAACGGGTGGTTTACAGTTTGATCAGGTTCTGTGTTTGATTTCTATTTAACTTCAACATCAACACATTCCCAATCAAACACAAT
>JABUQX010089035.1:0-5000 GCA_015478945.1 Trachelipus rathkii | reverse complement strand
TTATGATGAGGTTTTTATGAGTCGTATTGATTGTTAGTTGTTATTTGATTGATTATGCAAGTGGTGATAATATGTTGTTTATTAGGGTATAATTAAACCATGAGGAGTGAGGTGTGATGTATTTCGGTGTCTCGAAGATTAGCCACAAACGTATTCTCTGAGAGTCAACAGACTGAATCAATGCATTAATCTTATCTGTAGCAATAGCCTAGCATGCAAAAAGGAATTTGACGGAATATTATGAAAGTCTATGAGCAAAGAAATTGAAGCGCACGTTTGCGGAAATACGACGTGAATGCCATTCGACGTAGCCAATCTTCTTAATGAGAAAAATATATAATAGTCAGCTATGCTAAAATGTTTGTTAGTGTATCTATGGTGTGAGTCGATAGAGGCGTAACGGAGGTAGTATTATGTATTTGACATATCAACGTGGAAAAATTAGCATATCTATATTTTTTTTGGCATTATATCTGATGGACTAAGCGTGTGGGGCGTTCGTGTGACATGGGGGAACAAGTATTATGCGCGGGCGAGGACGTTGTGGAGCTTCTCTACATCGAGTTGTAATCGGGTGCGAGTTGCCAGGAGGATGCTGGGTTGAGAAACCACGCAGTAGCTTCACCATAATAACTAACACAAAGAGCGGGTAACCGTCTCCGGAGAACTCTCTCCAACAGTGGTAGAGGAGAAAAAATATATTATCATCATTACTCTACATGAGAATTCCTACGTGCACGCGCGAGATGAGACCCACTAAAACTTACCGCTACTATACGGGGCATGAAATTTAATTTTATTTCTCACTATGGTAGTTTTCTTACATGCTGCACACAGAAAAAATCACAATCATCATTAACTAAATTGAGCAATGAGCACAAGTCTACTGATGATGTTTAACGTTCTCTAGAACGTATCTATTATACTATTAAAAGGTTTTTAAATCTGCTTCCCTCATAAGTTTACTATATATAATACTAACAATATTGATTTTATTTCTTTTATTATTTTTTAACTATTTTCTCGAAACTATATCAATTATACCAGGATTCCTAAATAATAAATGTTATTCACTTTTCGCTCTAGCTATTGTAGTTTTTATGAAGATAGTTTTTTTTTATTTAATACAATATTTTCGCACAATGTTACCAGGAATTAGTTCATCAACAATGTATATCCTATGTCCCTAATTGTATCTTATTATTATATGTGTATTTTTGAAGATATTAGATTTAGATAGGTTATTATATTAGTGTGTATTTTAAACCAAATTCACCATGTATATATATGTAATATATATTATATATATATATATATATATATATTAATATATTAATAATATATTATATATATATAGTATATATAATATTGAAGTAGGAACATTTCGGACTTACGTTGGATACATTTTATTTATATATATATAATAAATATATATTATTAATATAATTATATTATATATAATATAGTATATATATATATATATATATTAATATTAAATAAAATATATTATATGTATATATAATATAGATATAATATAATAATTATAATATATAATATATATATAGATAGATATATATATATATATATATATATTAATATATATATATATACTATAATTAATATTATATATATATAATGATATATATAATATATATATATATAATATCATATATATAAATATGAGGTCTATAATAATATAATAGTTAGTTAAGTGATAGTGGTTTAATAAAAATTATATAATGTATCGCAAAATGTTACCTAATTTAATTTATTATTATTTTATATTTATTGCTTTCAATAATCAAATTAAAAAAATTTCTTAAAGTATAATTTTATTAATATTGTTAAGATATACCATTGATTATATTATATATTAAAAATATATGAGAAAAATAAATATAAACCTACTCAAATAAATGATAGAAATTTAAAAAATAAAATAAAATCTTGCCTGTTAGTTTCCCTCCATTACCTACTAGTAACCTTATACCCTTTATAATACCTGTATCTAAGTAAGTAAGTACAACATGTCACCTGCTCATTTCATGAGCTGCTTCTCTATATATATACAAGTTACTTGTTCAGAGAGTCATATCGTCGTGTGGAAAACGTATGAAAGCGGATGTGAGGGATGTCTGCAAACTGAGATATTTATTTCCTCTTCCCGTATATAATTTTATTTGGAATATTTGTTTAGCCAAGTACGTGAGACGTCCTCCCACCCAGTAAGTGAGAATAGTACCTGAAAACAATTGTTTACATTGTCTAAGATTTATATATATATATATATATAATATATATATATATATATATTAATATATATATATAATATATATATATATAATATAATATAAATATATATTAATATTATATATATATTTATATATATATTAATTAATATTTATATATATATATATATGTATAATGTATTAATAATATATTATATATATATATTATATATATTTTTAGTATGCTGATTTATTTTATTTTATTGTTGTATATTCATTACCTAGGTAAACTAAGTATCTTCATCAGTTATATATGTATTAATAATAAATGTATATTATATAGATATATATTAATATATAATAATATATATAATTAATATATATATCATATATATTATATATATATATACTTATAATATAATATATTAAATATATAAAAATTAATATAGTTATATATAATATATATATATATTATATAATATATATAATATATATATATATATATTATAAGTATATAGATATACTATATATATATAATATTAATATACTTATATATATATATAATAATAATATATATATAATACTAATATTACATATATTATGAAAAAGAAAAACATGTAAACTATACAAAATAATTAATAGGCGATAGAAAAAGTGATAAAGATGAATAAATAATAAATAAAACCCCGAACTTATACTGAAAAAAAAATTGCTTTAATAATAAAAATAAACTTTCTTATATGTAAAAAGTATATATATATATATATACATAGGGGAAGATATTAAGACTCCCTGGCCCTCCATCTCCCCTTCACGCTCTTAAATTTAGGACATCGCATACTAAATGTATCTGCCCTTTATTATTAGCCTTGTTTTCTAAAGATATGCATTGATAATAAAGAATAATTAATATTTATCTATTGATATATTATATAATTATTCATTTTACACATGCAGATTTTATTTATACTTAAAAAATGTCTCATGAGTATTCTTAATTAAATAATTTTTAGGTATAATATAAGATCTCCCCTGTTCTGGTATTCCATATCATTATTTAAATGTCTATACATTCGAATTGCGTGGGTGGGTTATAGTGACAGATGTTATTTAAACAAATATTACAATATATATATTATATATAACTTATATATCTGAGGGTATATATGTCACCCCATTAAATATATATAAAATTTCAGACATTACAAAAACATTTCTAGATATCTGAGACATTATCATAGTACTACATATCAGAAACAGTAAAAATTGTGGAGAATATATTATATATCTCAAATGTCATGCCAGTGAAATAATGAAATCTGCTAAAAAAAATATTATAAAAAGTAAAATAAATGTATACTACAAATAGGTTTGGAATACATATTTATATATGATAAATTAATTTATACTTAAAAAATGTATGAGATATTCTTAATATATATAATTAATATTAAATATATATATTATAATATATACTAATATATATATATATATATTAATATATTATATACTATAGATATATATAGTATATTTAATATTATATATTAAAATATTATTATATATATTATATATATATATATATAATATATATAATATATATATATATATAATATATATATATAGATATAATATGATATTATAATATATATATATATAAATATGAATTGTCAAATGCAATTTTTGTTATGTTCATTTACTTGAATAATAGTTATAATAGTAAATAATCAATATTTCATATTTCTGTATAAATGTTTAAGTTAATATAATATATATAATATATATTAATATTTATAATTTATTATAATTATATTATAATAAATGTAATAAATATTATATATATATAGTAATATAATATAATATATTATATAATATGATATATATATATATATAATATATATATATTATATATATATATTATATATATATATATAGATATTAATATTCATATTATATATTAATATTAATATATATATATAATTTTTTATATTTATATTTATTTACTTTTTATCCATAGTAATTTTTAAACTTACTCTCTATACCAAGTACAGCTTATGTAAAGTTAGAATTTGCAAATCATAGATGGTATATAAATGGATTCAAAAAAAGATTATAAAAAGTATTATATTTTTTATAATATATATTATATAAATAAATAAAGGAGATAGAAAAAAAGTAAGATGTTATATTCTATGTATATAGGTTAAGATAATCATCCTATTTCATGCTTGCTTCATTCATATTGGCATGTTATAATATATATATTATATATATATATATAATAAATATATATAGAGATATATAAATTAATATTATATATATATTAATATATATATATATTAATGATATATATTAATTATATATATAATATATATAATGTAATGTAATAATATATATATAATATGTATAATATATATATATATATGGATATATATAAAATAAAATTATAATATATACTATTATATAGATATAATATATATAGTATATAATATTATTAATATATATATTAATATATATATTAATATATATATATATATGATAGATAATATAAATGTATATTATATTAATATAATATTATAATATAAAATATTTATAATATGATATTAATATATATATATATATATATAAATATATTATATATATTTAATACCGTACTTTTGTCGGTTAACATAAACTATCTAGAAATGTTTACTTTAGAAATATATAAACTAAACTAAAAATATTTATTAAAATAATTTAATAATTTTATATATAATTAATATATTACTATGTGGA
>JABUQX010089034.1:0-33638 GCA_015478945.1 Trachelipus rathkii | reverse complement strand
CTGCGAGGTGTAGGAGCATGCGCAGCGCCAATATGGAGTAGAATGAGTAAGTCGATGAGGGCTCTTAGTAGAGGGTATTGATTAAAATATTTTGGGATGGCCGCCACGTCGTGTGGAGGTTGTCCGTCCATATACAAGTATCATTGCTTGGTTCTGTCCCCAGCTCCACTAATTAGCTCACTCTATTGTGTAAAATATTCTCTTGTTTGGGCCAATTCAAGGAATGTAGTGAACGCTCTTCTTTTATTAGAAGGGGGTGGGCGTGCCCCGAAGTGCAATTCTGTTAAAGTGGTATTGGTGAGTGAAAGGTATTTGTCAAACATTTTGTCCTTGGTTCTGGAAGGCAACCTTAAGGGATATTGCTTGCGTCGGGTATGCTGACTCTGTGTGTGTGTCCGTGTTGATGCCAGTTGCCCAAGTGTTCTCTGATTTTGGGTTTAACGACAAATTGTAATCAATGTTTAGAGAGGAGGTAGATATAGCTGGAGGAAAGAGTCCGATATCCTTTTGTTGTGGGGTTCCTTATCTTGGGTTTGATGCCTGCCCGTGTATTCTCTCTGCTGTTTTCCTGTCCTCAGTAGTCGTTCACGTGTCTTTACACGTCATGTTCCTTCATCTTGAGTTAACTATCTCTGTGATTGTCTTCTTTTATTTGTAATCGATCCATGTGCCTGCGAGTCTTGGTTCTCTGTTGCATCATTTATTGTTCTAGTCCTTATTATCCCCTTCAGCTCCTCATGAAGCGCTCATTAGGGTCAAACTGGTCGGGACTATAGCCCTGTTGAACAGGTTAGCGAGAGAAATGCAGAACAATGTTGCAATAATACCGAAGACTGCTAAAGATATTGGATTCAGCAACATTAGTCATGATTAATTGTTAATTGAATTTAAATAAATCAAACAAGAAAAAACATTAAGTTCTCAACAACTGTTTTCTAAAAATGAAAAATAGCTAAGTCTCAAAAGTATTTTTCAAAGTTATAAAAAAAAAAAAGCAACTAAGATGTTCAAAAATATTTTTTCAAATAATTTTCCAACAAATTTTCTATGTTCAAAGAAAATATGTAAAGTTCTTATTTTTAAACTCAAACAAAGAGTTTATATGAGGATTAACTTTTAATTAAATAATGCAAGATATATTTTATTGGCAGATTTTATTGATATTAAATTACCGTTTAAAGTTATCACTATTAAATATAATAAAAATTAAAATTTAAATCACTTTAGATTCAAGTTACAGAAAGTAAAGAATAAGTTTTCTTTAAAGTTATGTCTAAAATTTCAAGTTGCAAAAATAAAAATAATTTTTCTGTTCAATAGGTTGATTTAAAGTTCAAAATAAAAATAATTTTCTTCAAAAATTATTGACATAAATCACATGTCCGTGTGTCAAGAGTGTACAATAATTGTGTCAATACGGAAATTAATTTACAAAAAAAAATCAAAAGTTCTTTGATAATTATATTTAATTAGTTCCTCTGTAAATTAGAATTAATTTGAGAAACGACTCTTCCCCCATTTTTTTCTATCTTGGGGTGAGTGGCTTAAAAGTGTTAAGTCAAGCCGTATTGTTCTTTGCTTGGTACAATGCGGTTAATGTGGTTCTACTGTAGCTTTCAGAAGTTCTGTCCTATGAGTTGTTCTATGTTTTCTAGTTAAATATTTTTAACTTGGAATCAAATCAGATGTTAGTATACGAGATCGTGGAGATAAGTTTATTCTGTTATAAAATTTGTGGTTTTTTATTAATCTTTAGTTGGGCAGTAGATATATGGAATTTAATTAAAAATGATATAATAGGTCAGTAGAATAAATTTCCAATGATTTTCTGTAGTAAAGTTTAACAATGTAACCTGTTATTTTTTAGGTCACAAGAGAAAACAAGTTCACTGGATATTTTATGACGATCAAAGATATTAAGTTACAGCTACGATCATTTTTTTCTGTATTGCTGGGAGGTCATTTGGGGCGGGAAGTTCGTGAGGCCTTTTGCGATACGATGCGTTGTCGAATGATTAGTGGTGACGATCGTTTTGTAGGTGTTGTTAACCTGTTGGGTGACCTTCAATCGTATGGCCTTGAGATGGCTTGACGGCTTTCGTGACCATGTTGGTCGCCGCTTAGAATGGTTCTTAGTGACGCCTGTAACTGGGTGGTCTGGGGTCTAGCCGTCAAAAAGGTTTTAAAGCCTTACTGGTTTGATAAGTTATTAATTAGGTTTTTTAGTTGCCATGTTAGGTGTGTGATAAATTGAAAAAAAAAGAAAAACTTGAGTTTTTTTATATATCACTCAAAAAAAAAGAAAAAAAAAAAAAAACAAACACTTTTGTGTTCTTCGACTGAGAAATAACCCACGGGTTAACAAAAATAACGGGTTAAAAATCCAGGTCAGAAATTCGGCAATTTTACCACCCTGATAAGATGTATGCGGGGTTCTAAGTGACAAGATATTAATTAATGTGCATAGATTTAGTAAAATGGAGAAGTATTTGTAAGGATTTATGTAATCGGCAGATAAAAGCAAAAAACTGATATATGAATATACTGATATATATAGGTTAGGTAGCTAGTTGATATAGTATCTTGTAGTATTATTCAGCGGTTATTATATACATGATCGTAGGTTTATTGTTAGTAGTGCACTTAGTAGTGGGTATTCTTGATGTATATAGGATAAGAGGGGTCGAGGCGACGTCTTGGGTACGTAGACTCGCTAGTATAGCGAGGTATATAGTAATATATTATATATTAGTTGGAGGGATAGTAGGAAACCAATGTGGTGGTGTGCGTGTGTTGTTTGTTGTGTCAAGTGATATATATGCGCGAGAAAAAAAAGGGAGCAGAGGAAATGGGGGAGAACTGGAGGAGCCAATAGGGGTCAATGTGGTGGGCCAAAGATTTTTCAAGAATTGTGGAGACAGGGAAGGCATCTCACTCGTTGGAGGCCGATAGTCCCCTTCCCCCTTATTACAGATCTACCCACTCAGGTGACAATGCTTCCTTCACTCTTCCGGATACTGGGGTGTCTGATGATAGTGATAGCACTATCAGGTGCCGGTGTTATTTTTGTGTTTTTTTTCGTTTCGCCTCCCAGTTCCCGACGGCATCTCCGAAAATTATACTTTCTTTAGGGTCCGTCAGCAGCCATTCATGTCATTTATTGTGCTTGGAATGAACAGAAACATTTCAATAAGGCACACACACAAATATTTAGACTGATAGACAATTTTTCAAAGAGACTTTGTCCTTATTTGCGGCTTCTAGTTCGACTCGTTTTATTGTGTTTTGGGTTGGATTTCCTTTAGAAATCTTTTAACTACGCGTCGCATGATATATGAGTAAATTTGGAACGGGCGCGGACCGTGAACTAGATTTGAGATGGGAAGCAGAGAAACACAATTTTCTACTAAGATTGAAACTGATAGTTCAGGTGCAGTAACTCTATAGCTACACGCATATCAGGTTTAAAATGTCAAAATATAAAAAAATTTCAGTTCTCATCCCAAGTGCTAATTCTAGGATAATACGAGTAGAGGAGTTGCGGGATTTGAGCAGGATAATTTTTATCCCCTCCTTATACTTTATTAGATAATTAACCGAGTAAGCTGTAATTATTTAGGCTAAAAATAGAGCAGAAAAAAGAAATGTTACTAAAACTTAAAGGAACGCGAAAGCAAGTTATTTTTGTATATTTTGTGTTTCGATCAGGTAGATATTCTGCGGTAAGTTGTGTAGTACGTACAAAGTACGTAAAGGTTATTGCGTAAGAGTTCAAAAAAAGAAAAAGAGAAAGAAAAAATGGAAAATAGGGAACAAAGGAGCAAAGAAAAAAAAAACATAATCAAAATGAACGAACAATAATGTCAAGTGTTCATTCAGATAGAATTTATAATGATATTGCTTTATTAGTGTTCTACACCTAGGACCAAAAAAAATGTTTCCTAAAGAGTACTAACTAAGTTTTAGATATCGACCGGCCATTACCGTAACTATATTGGCACGTTCATCTTTAAAAAGGAATTCCTTTTTACACATGAACGTATTAATCATGAGACGAATCTTTTTCGACAGGCCCGACGCCATGTCACCGACCGGAATAGGTGCGCAATGGGATTGCTGCGAGGCGAAAGGTTGAGAAAGAAGTTTGTTTGGATAATGTTTTTTTTTTGGAAAAAGAACAACATAAACGAAGGGAGGCGGAGATCGGGCGACGTTGTTTTTGCGTTCGAACTCCCTGCCGATCTTAGAAAGAAATTTGTTTAAGACATAAGGAAAGCGAAGAGACCTGATGCTGGGATGAGTAGAACCAGTCTGATTGTGTTGGGTGCTGTTGAAAATGTTTGCAGAAAGGAAAATACTGAGAATATACGCTCGATTCAGAGTAGCGTCTACAGAAATATATTAATGAGGAAGGCACCATGCGTTCATCGTAGGACGATACGGTAGTAGGGCTTGGACGGGGTGTCGAGAGCGATGATGAGGGAGGCGGGATGGTGATCCGTGGGAATGAATGATGCTGAGCGGAATTGGCCGCTATGTCTGGTTTAATTCGGGTGCGGTGGATAAAGGATGAGTGTAAATATGTCACAGGCATGTTTATGCGGAAGAGGAGTTGGGGAGTGTGGTGTATAGGGGTTGTAGGTTGTTGTGGATGCCTGTGCACGATGCGATGTGGCACGTAGGTTGCGTGCGAGGGTGAAACTAAGGTGCGAGGAGCATTGGGCATCGACGTGCGGTCGTGTTAGTCCTGTTAGATGGCACGGTTTATCGTAGTTGAGAGTGTTGTGAGAGGGAGTGTAGGAGGACGGACAGACGGGTTTTGGTGTCATCGTCTGTCGTATTGGTTTTGGGGACGATATAGAATGGGTAGAGGCGTAGCGATGATGTGGATTTCCAAGTGAGAGTGCCGTAGGTCTGCTGAGATCGTTGTCCGGTATAGAGTGATGCATCGCCATTATAGGACCAGCTCGCGATCGCGAAATCGAGGCAATATGTGGCTGTGGCCTGGCTGCTATACGGCTTCGGGAGTATAGGATTGATGGCGATCTTATATGGGTCTAGATGAGGTTGATTGGCGTGATCATAGTATTAGTAATTTATCATGTAGGATTGGTGGGTGTGGACCAGTTCGAGTCTTGAGAGATGGTTGGACGGGAACTTTCGATGATTATGCATATGAAGAGGCAGTAATGATTGTGCTCACGTTTAAGTTAGTGCGGTGCAAGCTACAGTAGACGGAACGGATTGAGAGAGCATCAAAGGTGATCAGATGTTATATGAAATGTCTGGCGCGTGTGTAGTGCAAGATAGGTAAGCGATACCATAATCCACTTGCAGTTAGTGCTTCCTATCTATTTAAAACGCTTTAGTGTTGAAAGAATTTGGTTCTTTTGTGGTTGGAAAATATTATCTGTAGCTTATACAGTACTTCGTAATCGGATTTTTCCACCTTATGAATTGCTGGACAAAGGTTTGGATTCCGGAAGTCAAGTGCGTTCTGGTGTGTGACAGAAAGGAAGGTTCACGCTGTCTCTCGAGGAGGTAAATGTGCTGAATGGGGACGATCACGTTGTATGACACGGGTTGCTGAGAAAGAAATACTCCTGTATGGAGTTCGTATAGGGCGTAAGTCCTCAATCTCACCGCGTTCTGGTGGACGGGCCGGTAGTTGTCGTTGTGTAGGTGCCGTGTGAAGATGTAGTGCGTTCCTGGTCTACTTCGGTACTGGTATAACTCGAAGAACGGGCAATGACCAGTGTTCAAAGGGGAGAAAATTACAGCCTCAATAAGTCCTGGAAAGCGACGTCGACAGTCTGGTGACAATAGAATTTCTCTCTCTCTAAGTCGCACTATAGTGGAAGGTTGATAAAACGCACATTTCCTGAGAGGCTTTTATTTACATCTACGACCAGAAAATCATTCTAAAAAATGAATCCGAACATAAAGTAGTGCTGAAGCATGAGTCCAAACCATAGACAGGTGTCCTATCTGAAGCCGAAGAAAAAAGCTGTAGAAATAAATAAAGAATGGGATAAATACGGAAATACAGTTACTATTTTTAAAGATAATTAAGCTGTAAGTTAAAAATTGGGTTAGTCCGTATTTGCAATATAACGAATATTTTTAGGACCAAATATACGAAAATGTTCATTTATATCATTAATCATCATCAAAATTTTTCGCAATAGTTATAGAGTAGTTGATATCTTTAATTAAAAATAATTAAAGTATTAATTATAATATTATTATTTAATGTAAAGATAAGATCAAAGATAATTAAGTAATTTTGGTCAAGAGAGATTACTTCATCAACTGCTTTATTTTGTAAAAAACATAAAATCAGTTACAAAAGTTGCAATACATGTCAGTTTTTCATAGATTATAATTATTTATTATTATTATTATTTTATTATTATTGATTCTATATATTGGATTGGATTATTGGATTATTGTATCATTAGTTAGTTATTATTACAAATAATTTAGACTTGTTGAGCCGTATGTCCAGGCGTATGGAATAGATCCTGAGTGTGAGAACACGCTTGTGTCGTATCTCACAGGTAACTTGTTTACCCGATGGTTTAGATTTATTGGGTCTTTTTATTTTATAGATTAAAAATGGAGAAAGAGGAAAACAGTAATAAATTTTGTTACATTATATATATATATATAATACTATAGAATATGGAGTAATAGTAAGGTTCAATAATAAGTGATAGACTATTATCAGGTTTCATTTTCTAATCAATAACGTTCTGATCTCTTAGTTATAAGTGTTGTCGCGCTGCCTATATCGAATAACTACTTAAGGAGCTATTTGCATTAGCTTTTGTACTTAATGCAGATCTCAAGGCGCGAAAAGCAGGCCAGGCGAGAACACGCACACTTTTCTTGGAGTCCAGACCTCTTTTGTAAAAGATCGTTGTTCCGAGTACCTGCTCGTTTGAATGCCCTCTCATATCTCTGCTAAACTGAGGTGTTCGCTCCATCTCGCATTCCCGATCACCCGAGCTTTCTCGTCGGTCGTCTCATATGATCGGCTTTTCTGAAGGTGAAAGTCTAAAAATGGATGTTTTGGAGGGTGGGAATCCAAATGTAAAGGTCCATGTCGGGGAATATCTGAGCGGTGGATTGGGAATTGCGGACGTTTTAGGAATTGAGAATTCCCAAGATATGAGAGCGTATGATCCCAGAGGCTGATCTCAAAGCACACATGGCGCCAACTTAGTGAGTGCGGCAAAACGTTTTACAGGAGTAGTATGAGGCGCTGCAAGGTGGGGGGTGACGAATGAAACGGATGAATAAAGAGCGAGATATTTGTGTTTTGTTGCGCGAACCGGACGGGTCTTGGTAATAGTTTTAGAATATCAGATAAACAACAACGTTAGTTTCTTGATGTCAATATTGGTGAAATAATGTTTACACTAACAGTGATAGATTTATTATAGTACTTAATTTAGTAATTGAGTTATAAGGTGAGGTTATGTGTATATTATATTAGAGGTATATATGATATTAGTTATTAGCGTTATATGCGTAATAGTAAGTGGGATTATGAGGTGAATGTATGAGGCGATTATACGCTGCGATCGAGATCGCTCATGTTTGGACGCTTGTCTTCCAAGGTAAGTTATTAAAGTTGGTTATCGTGAGTTTAGGCTCTGGGGGAGTCTAGCTCGGTATTGCTTATCATACTAGGAGTACAGGTGATAAGATTAGATAGTAGAAGGGTTGTGATGGATGGGTAGAGTATGGGTTAGTATTTATTACGGCTGACTAAGGTGAGGCAAAAGTGGGGAAAAAATAATAGTATAGATTAGTAGTATATGTATAGTTTTGATATAATACAATAGTGGGCTATATAATAGTAGTAGTTATAAGGGATGCTGTAGTTAGTGACTGTTATTATCGTTAAGGTGAGTTCGTGGATCAGTTATATATATATAACTATAGAATATATATACTTGGAGTATGTGAAGTGACGCGACGATGTATGATAGGTATGCATGGTGATATTGGGAGTGATGTTATAGCATAATAGGGATATTAAGTGATGAGTGTAATAGAATGATGCAATTTTACATCGCGCGCGCTCGCCCTCCAGGATGAGTGATCGAAACCCCTGTCAGGCTGGGCCGAGGAGCCTGTCATGAGATCTTCGGGCGCTCTATCATGTCCGAAACTCCGTCTTCCTATCGCAGCAGCCTGCATCACGGCGCAATTCAGTGTTGTCTCAATGAGGCTGCCTCCACACAGGTACTTTCCCAGGTCGTCTGTCGCTAGGTCTTGCGCTCTTGAGATACCTTCGTTTCTCCGGTCTGCACTGGCCATTCTCTTTTTGGCGTGAGCGTGCTGCGGGTCTCACTCTTGTGCATCGTTTTACGTGGTAGTCGCAGGGCTGTCCCCACACCATACGATTCGTAGTGCGCAATCCGATGCTGTTATCTCACGCAATATTAGCATGCATGTGCCAACCTCCCTTATTCTTGTCCGTTTTCTCTGTCTGTCTCTTTACCCTAGTCTTTTTCCAGATGATCAGCTGCTTGTGTGCTCTAGTAACGTACATCTTAAGATGTATTCTACTATCAGTCCGCTCTTTTGTTGTTGTAGCTGTCGTATGTCTCTGCTCCATAGTGAGGTAAAAGTCGGTGTTAGGCAGGACACCTTCAATAAGATCACGCCGCTTTTTCACCTCCACACTCAGTTTAGTGCTATCTTCACTCATGGGATACACTGGCTCTTACTGCTCCCGTCATCAACTTCGAGGCTAGTCCTACTCTTATGGATCTCTGTGTACTTTCCCTGCCTCCTTGCCAATATCGCCTACTTCAAATATTTACATTTCCCATCCGGGTCCTTAGCTCAGTCCCCTCCACCTGCTATTGCTGAGATCTCTCTTCCTCGTTGCTTCTCTACTGACGACAAACTCATGGTATCTCCGATCTTTTTTGCCTAGCTTTTATGTCGAAGCCGGGTCGTGTGCGCTTTCTCTACAGCCTGTTGGCAAAACATATCAGCTACCTTCTCGTCAACCTGTCTCCTCTCTATCGCTTACGCCAGCAAGCTTAGTGCATGCCGCATATTTCCAAAATTACCGTCCAAGATCTCCGAAATGTTCATTCTCTCTGACTGTTCGTTTTATCATACATCCAGAATACAGATACAAACAAAATTGGGTGTGCAACTGGACGCTTTCCTGTGTTTAACGCGCCTGTTCTCACTCAAACGCATTCTTATTCTGCATATTCTGTTCTTACATTGAAATTTGCTATGTGCCTTGTATCACCTCCAGAGCTCTCTCACTTTTGCCCACTGGATATGTCTCTCTCCAGCGAATCTCTCGCACAACGTCTTGTCTCCTATACTGGATTGGCGTAATGTGAGCAGCATGAATCCGAGATGAGCGCGTTATTGCCTTCGCATTCTCATGAAAGTCACTATTATGGGGTGGGTCATCTGTGGATTCGTTTTTGAGGCAGAAGGTAGTTAGGTGTGGGAAATTTTTCAGTGTGCCGCGGCAGTATATATTCAGTTCGCGCCGATCGATCGTAATTCGTCATAGGGAAGGGAGACTAAAGAGGATTCGCAGTGAGTTGGTGTCTTGCTTGATTTCGTGTTTCTTATGTTCGTGCTGTTATTCCCTAGTCTTGCTCTATGTGCTGGACTTGATGTGTCAGATAACCTTCTGTTTCTCTGATAGAATGTCATCACTGCATGATCGCGGGTGTTGGTTTGAGCGCAGATGGTGTCAAGCTACGGCGGAAAGATTCTTCTGTAGTTGGTTGCTGCAGCTCTTTTCGTATTGCTGTTTCCTGTTATGATGGTTGCTACTATAATTAGACTTTTCTGCCCAATCAACTTCTGGTTCGTTAGAGCACTTTCGTTCCGTAACACCTATTACAGTTTCGGAACATCTTCTTCTTTCATTGTTCTGTGCTTCTCTCTCCTCTTTTATCGAATTGCTGATGGTATCGTCAATCTGTTTCACGAGTCGTGCCGGTGGTCGCCTTTTCCCGGTTGCTCATCGCTTTTCAGAGCCACCTCTAATGGGACTCGGGTTAATAGATTATCCTCCTTTCCTCCTCATTTTCCAATCTGCACTCCTATCCGGATCTCTTCTGATCGCTTCTCCTCCGGCTCCCGTGTGTTTCTCAGTCTGCCCCGACGCACTTGTTGAAGGCGCGGATAGGTGTCACTGAGGGTATACTTGGAGAAGGAGGGGCGTGACATAGCTGCACTGTATTAGACTGTATCTGATTTGCACGGTGGCTAAGATACGCGTCTCAAGTCGTCGTGCTTGCTAGGACTGTTGTGATGATTGTCAGGGTGTGGCGCTCGACTGTGTACTGCTTTGATCCTCGCGTATATGCGCGCTTTTGCGCCAGTCTAAAAAATACTCTTCATCCTTATTTTTTTTTTTTTTTTTTTACTAGTTGTCCAATATTTAAGAAAATTTGCATATCGGGTTATTTCGCGCTCTCTCTTTGTCAGCGCTTTGTCGTGTTAACGTCTGTTCTTTTGTATGTTCGCTGCTCAGTCTGGCAGAATTTACAATTTTGTTCTGTTGTCCGTCGGACATATTAGAGTGCCTTGTTTGGTATGGTTAGGATCACGCTTGAAGGTTTTGTTCTCAGAGGTCGACGCTTGTCATCAATGGACGTTTTCCTTTACATTGCCTGTCCTTCTACTTTCATATTGTTCGAGTCACTGACGGCATGGTCCACGTGGTATGTGTGTTGGTGCCTTTTTGCTTGCGTTGGCCGCGAGTAAGCCACAGTAGAGTTGCTGGCGGTAGGGAAGGTAGGCTGGTTGCTCCTAAAGATCGGTGCCGAGTGACTGCTATCCGCTTTCGTATGTGCTCGTATTCTGTGTACAGCTTAGGTTCTACGTCATGTCTTTAGCCTACTCGCTGGTCTAAGTTGTTCTAGATTGTGGTCTGTAATATTGTCTTTTTCGTGACTAATGACGGACTCTGCGCATTTAGGTTGTGTTAGGCTGTGTGCAGCATTCCAGTATCGAGTGTACGTTTGAGTTAGCCACTTTAATCAGCAGTTTCTTCTGATGTTTTTTGATGTTGTCGATGTCAGCTTTAGGTTTAGTCTGACTCGTTCAGCCCACCGGATAGAGTTCCGTGCATCACATTATGGATCCCGAATCGCTGTTAGAGCTGTGATGCGGGTGAGTGGTTGAAGCGAGGTGAAGGTGGTGAGTGAGGGTGGTGCCAGGTTATTACTTTACGACATTGCCTTATGTAATGCTACCTGATCTAGAAATGATGGATCATAGTCGCTCAGTAGCCTATTGGCGAACGCGGGTATTGTGAGTCCCCTTGCGTTGTGATAATCATAGAATAACTCAGTACTCATGATCTTCAATCCGCTGTCCGCTCAGACAGAAATCATCCAGCACTCTTCTTCAATATTCCCTTACCTCCTCTCGCATACTGTTCCTAGCTATGAGGTTAGAGTGCTCTCCATTGTCTCCAACCTCGTCTCTCTCCTTCCACTCGTTGGCATTGAAATGCTCTATAAGGTAACAGTACAGTTGCGTCTCTACTACGTTCTTTCGCCGTTCGGTTACCTACTCTCTCTCCGCAAAGCAGGGTATTATTGGAAAGTGTTGATTGTTTTCTCCTCTTTTGTGAAGTGTCCCTTGCTGCGGCGGGAATATATCTGTATGGAAGTTGTACTCTGTTGCCGTCATCGAGATGTGCTGATGTTGGAAGAAAGGTGTCAGGTGCTCTTAATAACTCTTTCGGTGTAAGAATTCCTATAGGGTCTTCATGAACGGGCAACAAAGTCGTTCGGCCTAGTATATGGAAGCCTACCCATGCTTTCCTTATTTCGGCTCGCTCTAACTCTTTAATATATCTTCAGGTCGGCAGTATGTACCTCGCTTGTCTGCCGACTATTCTCTCCTCAGTCTTCTCTCGCGTTCGTCATTCGATCACTTTCTGCGCATTCCATCACGTCGATCGCTCCTCTCCGCTGCGATCATCTCCAGGAGTGTCTCCTTCCTTTCGCACCATAGGTAGTTGTGAGAGTCGTAGGTAGACTGGGGCTGTCAACGGTCGCGGTACATTCAAAGCGTAGCGGTCTAACTCTCTTTAAAAACATCTATGTCAAGTTCTGGTCCAAAAATCGTTTCCGGGGTCCTGTTACCTAAAGGTCTGTCCACTCCGAGGCTGGTCTTGAGTATATATAATATATATAATATAAGCGTGTGAGAGTATTATATCGCTTGAGTTATAGAAGTGTATGGGATAGAGTATAGTGGATAATGATAGGCTTTGACAGAGGTGATAGTATAATGGGTAATGCGCTTGTGGAACGTGTGGAAAGTAGTGTGCGAGGTACGTATAGTATTAATGTTATCTTGTGAAAACGTAGATTGGTAGTGGAAGAGGGGTGCTGAGTAGAGATTAGTTATCTTATGCTTATAGGATGTGGATTTGATTATGTTTGGATTATTGATTACAATATATGTGTATATGGTAAGGTTGGTAATGGGATTTATTGTGATAGCATAGTATTAATGTCCGGGATTATAGTGCTGGTTGTAGTGATATCTGTAGTTAGCTCTGTATTAACTAGGTGGAGTAGTTAATGTACGGTATTTAGGATGTATACACTGTATGATAATACATGATAGGTAATATAGTAGATAATGTTATATCTAGAAGGTATATATATATATATTGAGTATAGATTCTCATATCTTTTAACTGAAATACCTTGAGGTCTTCTCTACTTAGCTAGGTAAGGTGAGTCTAGTGTTGTAGTAGTATAGGTGTATTAGCTAGTATATAGTATATAGTATGTATAATATAGGATATAGATAGTTGAGAGAGATAGGAGGAAGGTCTTAGTGATATAGTTTGTAGGAATGTAGTTAGATATATAGTGATAGATAGCTAAATTATATGATATACTATATATTACTATAGTAGTATATATTTATATAATATCTATATATATATCTTTGTGGCTCGATACAAGTATATAGTATATATGTATTATGTGAAGTAAAAGGGTGAAAATAATAGTAGTGTGAGTGTAGTATCATATATATATGTTATATAGTAGTATAGTAAGTATAGGTTAAGTTAAGTAGTGTTGTAGGTGTTATAGTTATATATTTTTATTCATATATGAGTATGTTTTTATCTATTAATATATATATATAATTCTTGTATAATTATATATATTTTATTGTATAGTATTTATATTGGTGATGATTATGATTTTGATATATATATATATATTATATATATATATCGTATAATAATATCTATATAATTTTACTAGCATAAGTAGTATATATATATAGTTATATATATATACTATTATAGTATATATCAATATTATACTATATATATTGTAAAAATCTGGAAAAACTAAAAATTCGTTTTCCTCATAAAGAAGGAAAAAAAATTGGTCAACACAAGTGGACGTTTCGTGTAGATTGGTAACGAGTTAACGTGTAAGAGGAAAAACAGCCGTGTAAGCAATTCTTTAAAGAAGGGTACGTTACGCGTTTACATCGTTAATTTTTTAAATCGTTTTGAATGGCGCGCGGGCGTTTCGTTACTGGGTCGTTATATCAATTGTAACGACCGCGCGTTGACGTAACGGCCGTTACATGTAAACGCGTTACCGGCCCATCCTCTGGTATATAAATAATAATATATGAGTATTATATGATATTATAATATATAAATATATTATAATATACAATATATATATATAATATGATATATATATATTATATATTATATATATAGTATATATATATAACATACCTATATATATATAATATAATATATTATATATAGTATATGTTAAGTATATATCTTATTATATAGGGTATCTTTTTCTGCCGTTTCTAGCCACCTAGGGCCGCCCTCATAATCTGCCGCCCTAGGCATTGGCCTAGTTTTGCTAGCGGTTTGGAGAACAGACGCTGTCGCTGGAGGAGTCGTATGTGCTTTCTTTAAGTTTTCTTAGTTCCAAAAAATTTAAAGAATTTTTTAATAGAAGGTTTAAATATAACGAGTCATACACCCATTGATTCACTAGATGTTGCCAGATAGTGACAAGCGCTTAACAAGATTTTTTCCAGATGCACTTTTATTTCTTTCAACTTTTATCAGCTACTTGACTTATCTAATAGGAATATTAACATTTTATTTTGCCTGGTGGCCGGTTAACATTCAGAACTTCAATCCATTCATTTCCTAGTTTTTCTTCCGGATCACAGAGTCTTTGGCATTATACTCTTTTTACCAAACTTTATTTTAAGCCGCTGAATCTAAAAATACAATAAATTATATTACGAAATGGAAGATTGCTCAGAAAAGGAAAGGAAAAATGAAAAAAAAAAAACAATTTTCCACTGGTTTTAGGTGAAAAATTCCGAAAAACCCCGGGCTCACTGGGCTTTTTTAAAAAAAGTGGGTTTTATGCCAACCCTGTCTTAAAAACACCGTGGCATCTTATGATTAGCTACTCCTGCTTCACTTGTTTACCACGTGATCAGTGGCGTTGAGGCTCTGTAAAACCATGGACATCCACACTTTTTTATAAGAGGTTTCAGTTGTTATGACTTCTTGTTCGAAAGTGATTATTCTGTATTTTGATGTTATATCCATAAGTGCTTCCATGACAATTGTATTTAGTTTAAGTTGGTCTGGTTGTCTCCTGAACGACAAATATAGGATATGTCTCGACAGTATATAAATAATCCAGATAACTTCTGCTACAGTTGCGGAGAAGTGATATTTACTTCGAGAAAGCTTCCTATTACGCCATCTGTTAAAAAAAAAACATTTTTATTATTTTGGTTGTAAGATGGGGACCAGGACAATAAATGGGCACCTCACATATATTGCATTACGTGTTCGTGCAAACCCAATGCATGGGTGAATGGATAAAAAAGTTGTATGCAATTTAAAGTATCCATGGTTTGGAGGGAGCCTTCCAATCACACAACTGATTGTTATTTCTATATGGTTCACTCCTACTAAGAAATAAATATCCATGAAAAAGAAATCGATACTCGTGTATCCTGATATACCCTCTGCAAGTCAACTGAACTTCTAAAGGATGTTTCCTCAAACAGCGTAGCTCAACGGACATCAATTTCAAGGAACTCGAACTTCTTGGGAAGCTCAGACTTATCGATTCATAAGATGACACAAGAGGATCTCATTGACCTCATCAGGGATCTTGAACTTCCTAAATATAAGGCAGAACTTTTGGCATCACGGTTACGACACTGGAATTACCTGCACCATCCCGTTAAAGAGACAACTTTCCGCAATAGAAATAAAGACCTCGAGCGGTTCTTTAAAACAGAGGCGGATTTCACATATGCCAGCGACATTGATGGCCTAATGGATGCATTGATCATAAGACGCAGTTCTGAACAGTGGCGGCTATTCATTAATGCTTCGAGTACAAGTCTTAAGGAAGTACTTTTACATAATGGTAATGAGTTCTCTTCCATTCCTGTTGCGCTTGCGACGAATACGAAAGAAGAAATAAACAAATATGAAAATCATCCTGATTGCAGTAGACTATGTGAGGTTCCAGTGGGAAGTGTGTGCGTGCCGACTTTATAAGTAATTGCCATTTTATTAGGACTGCAAACAGACTACACCAAGTACTGTCGTTTCCTTTGCGATTGGGATAGCCTCGGCCGAGACACCCATTATGTGCTGAATAAGTGGGACCCCAGTCAACATCAACAATCCAACTACCGTCCTTTTGCTTTAGCATCTCTTCTTAAAGTTTTTAATTCTATTCATAACAAGAAGATTTACAAACATCTTAAATCTTCTAATCTTATCCCTGATTGCCAGCAGGGTTTCTGTAAGGACTACTTGACTGGTGATCTTCTTTCCTTTCTTCGACTTTTTTTCCCCCTTTGCTCTTTCGCATTTCGGTAAATATTTTTCTGCGGCGCTAGACATGTCAAAGGCATTGCGAATAAACTATGGTAAAAAAGGTTAATTTCTAAATATTCCACTTATGGTATTTGTCCTTTGTAATCTCCTCTTGACTTCCATTCCAGTCTTTCTATGGCTACTTCTGGAGATAGGCGCCATTTGTCCTTTAAATCTATCCATAGTGGCGTTCCTCAGAATTCTGTTCTACCCTAGACTTTTTTTTTTTTTAATTTGCATCAATGATTCTATGTTAAGCTCAGTGTCTCCTCTCCACTCCTTAGATGATTAATCGTCCATCACCTTCATCATGGTACTCTTCCAATTTGAAAGACGACTGTTCAACATCAAATAAATCATGCTAGGGTAACGGAGTAACGAAGTAACAGCACTTTTTTAATGCCTCAATAACTCAAGCTTCTTTCATCGATCTACTTGATATAATCTCCCACAACTATTAATTTTCTTTGAAAAAAAGACTTATTAGCCTTCCCAAACACTTATTTAATAGTTTGTTGGCATTTTCCTTTCTCGTGATCTTTAATTATGAAGGATCGGCATTATGTTCTTTTAAAAAGTTTGTAGAAATTGCGTTCCGAGGCTCCTTCGGAACTTCTTCTCGACACCCCAGCTACTTGCTAGACCTGCTTATGAATTTATAATTCCTGCTACTGTGGTTCAATCAGAAGCAGCGACAGGAATGGCAAGGCAAGGCGCAGGGTTTGATTCCTAGTGCCGGATCTTAGGTAGCAATTACTTCAGAATAATTCCTCTTCTAGAAAGGGACAAAGATTAGGATCCTATGAAACGTTTTTATTGTTTTACGCATTAATGTTTTAAAAACACATGTTTCCTAATTTAATTCGTAGTTCCTTTTTATTTTTCTATAGAAATGTAGTAATTTAACTTTGGGTCCGGCCCCCCCCTGTATCGCCAAGAAATAAGTTCAGTGACTGTAAGAGAACTTCAGAGCTTAAGTTTTCCTCCGTTGTCCTCTACCATGAGAACGTTAGCAGTTTAGAAAGAGGCCGTTCACACGTTGATATTGCAAATATCTCAGTCAGAAATAAGGAGGAAGAAGAAGAACAGTATAGATCGTAACTTATTAATTCTGAATGGCACCAACGGTAAAGTTGGCTTTGCGACTGGAAGTAAAAAAATGCACTGTTTTGCTTCCCATGTTTGCTGTTTGGATGAGTGTGGTGTAAAGTGGACCAAAGACGTTTTTAAGAAATATAAAAAATTAAAGAACACATGGGAAGTCAACGAAACACGTTGACAATGTGGTTGCATTGTCACTTTTAGGAAATGTGAGATTGATAGCAGACGATGATGATGCTAGTCATCATCATTGCCTGCTATATGAGATGTTTCTTTACAGTTGCAAAATTGTCTTGGACTAGTATTACATTGTATTATATTAATGTTAATAATAACATATTAAGTATAAGAAATAGTAAATATAAGATAGAGTTGAAGAGAGATAACAAAATAGCAACAGATAAAAAGAAGAGAGATAAGCAGATATAGAAGAAAAGGAAGAGCGACATCAAATAGATATTATAGAAGAAAAGAAGAAATAGACGTTTTCACAGAAATTTGAGTGAGCCATATTATTCAGAAATTATTCTGCATCATTTATTATAATAAAGACACGACAAGCGTAATCATATATCTGACGTGATTGGACAATACTGTAATACGTGACAATACTAATATACTACTAACATTTTCTTATATAATCATCATCTATTATCATTTCATTTATTATCTCATCCAATATCTCACAAACAGAAGTCACCATCAAGAATTTCATCAGGTAAATGGTAAATATTTAATTATCTATATTATAGTTTTATAGCTTGGTTGGGTAGAAATAAATAGATAGAAAGCTAGTATGAGTTATTGTTAATACAAATTGCATAATTTCTTGTCAGTTTCATCAGTAAATATTAAGGAAAAGCTTAGTGAGGCATACGTACAGACTTTCAATCAGTGAGCCTAACATAATAAAGGTTAAAAAGAACCGTGAAATTAAAAAAAAAAATGAAGCAGCAACCCCACTGGATTCAAGCAAACGTTGATACTACTAATATGAAAATGCACGTAAGACATAATTTAGATAATAAATATATTATTTTAAAAATGAACTTATTGAGGATAAAATTAACGGCTCAGAAAATGTAGGGTATAGTTTTGAAAATATTGAAGAAAATATCGACGATAAAAAATATTATATATTGATTACGTGTAATTAATCTTAAAATATTCTGATAATACTAATATGAAATAAAAATATTTTTTTTTCTTTCTAATAAATGGAGAATAAAGCAGAACTATTAAAATTTTTTAACTATTCAACTAGTCATTTACAAACCGTAAAATTATTCGATTTAATTAAAGAAGTTATTTATGAAGTAATTGAACTTAGAATAATAAATACAAAATATGGTCCCTCAATCATCGAGTCAAAATAAAGGCGTCACTAACCAATTTTATTTATAATACCATAATTTTTTTATAATTTAGAAAATTAATGATGTGTAAATGGAGATGAAATTATAATTAAGAACTGAAGTCGGAGCCGGAGTCGGTAAAAGATTTACCGGCTCCGCTCCGCAGCCCTCCATAACAAATAAATTCTTTTGACCTCTTCTACTCTTTTCCATTATCACTTTACTAATCACTAATTGTTCTTTAATTTCATAAGAACGATTGCAGCGCCATTTTCGCTCTTCACTAATTATGTTGTTACTCGTTATATATTTCCATGCTTATTAAATATGTGGACTTTTAATTGGGATTTATGATTACATTCATATCTGCACTCGGAACATGCTTGCGCATGATGTGGCTTTTTAAGTGTCCTTTGTAGTTACAATCATAACTGCACTCGGAACATTTAAACAATTTTATATTTTTATGATTTAGCAAGTGGATTTTTAGATTTTTTTTAACATTACATTCATAGCTGCACTCAGAACATTTAAATAATTTAAAATTTAGATGCACAAACATGTGTTTTTTTAAATTCTGCCGTGTAGTGAAGATTCAGTACTTGCACTCAGAGCATTTAGTAATCAGACTATGATTGTCAGATGCACGAAAAGGCATGCTGTCTTTTTAAGCTTCCTTTCTGATTAACATTCATAGCTGCACTAGAACCATTTAAACAATTTTATATTTTCATGATTTAGCAAGTGAATTTTTAGTAATCTTTTATCATTACTTTCATAGCCTTGCACTCAGAACATTTAAATAACTAATTTGATGCAAAAATGTTGTTTTTTAAAATTTTTTTATGATTACATTCATACTTGCACTCAGACATTTAAATAACATTTAAATTTGATGAACAACATATTGATTTTAAGTCATGTTTCGATTACATTTTCATAGTTGCACATTCTGAGAGAAATCTCAATTATATATCATTTAATATTCTGACCTCAAATATTCACATTAAGAAATTCAGCGCAAGTGGAGTCTCTAAGATATTATCACATTATTATCATTGTCATCATCAAAAGCTGCTCACTCTAGAACCCAATTTAATAGAGACCAATTTTTTATAAATGTATTTATTTATGTAACGATAAAGGCATTACAAGACAATAACATCGTTTATTGCCTTGTTGAGCATCACACTACAATTCATCTTATATAGATTCTATTTTTCAAAAATAAGCTTGCACTTCGAGTATACAATCATTAAACATTGTATATTTCATTTATTCAACCAAAAAGTTTTCAAGTATTTTTTCCGATTACATTCGTAGCTGTCAGACTCTGGCAACATATACTTGAAAAGGAAAATAATTTTCATAAATTCTGTCATTCTGTGTTTTCAATCTTGATTTTTAGTCCATTTCTGATTGCATTCATAAGCTGCACTTCAGCACATTTATAAATAATACTTAATATTTCAACTAATGAACAAGCATAGTGGTCTACTGTTAAGTTTCCTTTCAAATTACATTTAAAATTGCAATGGGTACATTTGAACAATTTCATATTGCTGTGAATTAGTAAATGCGTTTTGAGGTCAGATTTAAATTTAGATTCATAATTGCAATGTACGCATTTAAACTTTTTTTTGTTATGTATCTTTAAATGACTTTTCAACTCATCATTGCTTTTAAAACTAAAATTACAAAATCTGCAACTGAGATTTTTTAGAGGACTCTTTTTAATGGTTTGATGAGTCTTTTTAATGGTTTGATCAAGCGTTACTGACGTTTGAGGTCTGCTTCTTGAACTACTTTTCATTTTGGAACCCTTTTCTTCTTCACCAGCATCGCCAAGGAGTGTCTGCACAAATCAATAATAAAAATAAAAAAAATAAAAATTATATGTATGAAGCATAAAATTTATATACATTATAAGAATGAGTATTAAATATAAAATAATTACTTTCTAAAAATGCTTTTTTAAATGCTAAGGGGAATAAAACTTGAAATTCGGTGGCGATCATTTGAAGCCACCTTGGCTTCCCTGTCAGCCACCTCCACATGGTAGGGGATCCTGTATACAAAGTGACCTGATTCACTCTGGTGTAAAGTCGATGGAAGAGTCTTTGAATAACCAACACCTGAGAATTTTTTTTGGATAGAGGACCTGAAGGGCCTGTATGGCACGATGAGTGTCAAGAGTAAATCACATATGAAGCATCTATAGTGATAAAAAGAATCCTAGAGAGTGCTATTAAAATGGCAATCCGCTCCACCGTGAATGTTGGGGCAAAATGAGAGAGTGGCCGAGTTAAAGTTGCGGTCCGGGAAAACCGCAGAAGCATCAACTCCGGTGACCATTTTAGAAAATACGCCCCTAGCAATCCGAAGACCTGCATTTTGGACAGGATCAAGGGTCCAAAGTAAGGTGGCCGAGGAATGACCATACACAACACTTTCGTAGTTTAATTTGGACAAAGCCAGAGCGGAGTGTAGGCGCTGAAGGGATCTGCGATCGGCCATCCCCCAAGACTGCGGCGAGATGAAGGAGAAGGTCAAGAACCTTGGAACATTTTGCTTTCAGGTGCATAATATGTGGAGCATAAGGAGTTCTTCATCGAAGACGAGTCCAAGGAATTTGATTTCTGACACTACCGGAACGGGTTCTCCAATTAAGGTGAGAGTCGGCTGAGGAAGGAGGCGGTTACCCCTCCCACCCTTCTTCCGAAACAATACAGCCTTTGTTTTAGAAGGGGAAAACCGAAATCCATGCGAATCGCCCCAGTCAGTGATTTTATTGATGACCAACTGGATGCGACGCTCATGGTTTGACACACGGCTCCAGAAACATAAAAGTAATTTGACCGTGTCCGAAATGTAGTTGACGATATCATTGAAAGCGATAACGAAAAGCAAGACGCTGACGATGCATTGGGAACCCCCTCATCCAACATGAAAGATCGAGATACCACCGAAGAGCAACGAACTCTGATGGAGCGATTAGTCAACAGGCGATGAATAAACTGCGGCAACTGACCTCGGAGTCCCAAAGAATGTAACTTGAGGAGGACACCGAGGATACCAGTTCTCCACGTGGTATCATACTCCTTCTCTAGGTCAAAGAATACCGCTAGCACAATGTTATTAGCAGAGAAGGTCTAGCGGATATCATGGTCAAGGCTAAGCAAATTGGAAGTCAGAAAAAGCGTGCAAGCCCTCCATCATAGGAATAAGGCGACCAGTCACCATTTTCTCTCGCGGCATACAAGTGCGGCAAGTGAAGGAAATAGGCCGTCGGTTATCAGCTACGTGTGGATCCTTACCAGGTTTAGGAATAGGGATCACGTAAGCTGTCGACCATATGGAGGGGAAGGCATTCACCACCCAAAGTCTATTAAACAAATCCAAGAGGAAGGCGGAGCCCGTGGGATGAAGGCGTCGGAGCATCATGAATGAGATACCATCTAGACCAAGGGCACCATCCCTACACTTCGAAAAGGCAATCCGATACTCAAACCGGGTAAAAAGATGGTTATAAGGCAAGTCTTCACCCCGTTTGGGGGAGAAATCCGGAGGTGGTGTAGAGTTACGGATTTTTTTTGAAAAGTTTCGTTATAGTGAGATACACTAAAGTAGGTTGGAAAACTGTAACCAAGCAAGCCGGAAAATGGTGCTGGGTTCGAAAGAGTATCAGAAATCCAAGGGTAAAATCGAAGTGTAGCGGGAGGAGATCTGTGAGAGCGTTTGGAGATCTTCAGTACCACCTTCCATACTGAGGATAAAGGTGTGTCTGAGTCAACTCTCGACGCGTAGGAACAAATGTAAAGCATGCGAGTGCGGCTGTTAATTCAGCGAGATGTTGCAGCTGCAGCCTTGAAAATAATCTTATTGTTCATCGTTGGAGAACATTTGCAATTGGAGAAAAGCTTTCGCTTTTCTCGATTCTCCCGAGAACACTCTGGAGACCACCAGGAATTGGCAGGCCGGCAGCTGGTCGTAGACTAAGGAATATGGACCTCTGCTGCCTTAATTAGTAACAATGGATGAAAACAAACTGAAGGTATACTCTATAGCAGGGAATACCTCAGCACTTGGGAACACAGAGACCGATCACTCCCACATAGATACTCAATATATATATATATATATATATATATATATATATATATATATATATATATATATATATATATATATTTTTTTATTTTTTTTATATATATCTCTTCTTATATATTTTTTTATATATATTAATATATATATATATATATATATATATATAATATATAAATTTATATATATATATTATAATATATAGTACGGTAAATATACCTATATATATATATATTATATAATATATATATATAAATATAATATATTATATATATATATATATATATAATATATATATATATATATATATATATATATATATATATATTTCTTTCTTTCTTTCTTCATCAACTTTCCTTTCATACAGGTACTTGCGTTGAGAAATTTTATACCCCGTGCGCTCAATGGAAAAGACAAGATCGAGCTTCTCGAAGATTGCTAAACTGGACAGGATGAGGGACTCATCAGTGGCTACAGACTTATCTACTATTGGTCAACTTGGAAGAGAAGAAGAGGCTTGAATGAGACGATGCACATATAAGAATAATTTTTAATAGCATATCTTATATATATATATATATCCTTGTTGAATAATAATGTAGAAATAAGAAGTCACATTCCTTTAATAAAATAGTTCAGTAAATAATATCTTTATCCTTATCAACAGAAATGCGTAGCAGAGATTGTCAACTTTATTTACAGTAATAAAATCTTCTTATAATATAATACAAATTATATATTCATAGATTTAAATAGAAATCGAGTCTGTATAATGAATCTTTGAGAGAGCGTGGTTTTGTGGAACTTTAATACATTGTGAGAGAGAGAAGATAAACAAAGCTTTGATATAGTTAAAAATTCTTGAAACGTAGATATGCGATTCTGCACAAATAGTTTTGCATAAACATTAAATCTTGTAGAATAAGACAGTGAATAATCTTCTTTGTAGAAATTATCATACAATGTGATATATAAATAGACTTACTGTGTTCTGCAACAGTAGAATAGATAAACGATGATGCGGTCACTTCGACGACCAATGGAAAATAGTAGCTTGTCTTAAGCATAGATTCAATACGAATAATATAAATAGGAATGGCTTCACTTTATAATAAGAATATTCAACTTGTAAAATAATATCACACAAGTTATCTTAATACATCACACGAGTTATCTTAATACACTAGATTAACTCTTAGAATGCTAAAAACACAAATACTTTCTGCGTAACAGCAGTCTTTGTACACGTCTCTCTCACACGAAAACCAGCGTCAGACTCTCCCTACTAATACGATACATTCTACTATATACTATAATAATTCAGGGCTTAACAACAGATGGCGCGGTTTGCCCTTCAACCTACTTACTATTATACAGTATTGAAAAGAATTGTAATGCATTGGATTTTTCTTTTATCTATACGGAGGATTATATAATGCTATATAATTTGAGCCGTATAGAATACCCTCCTCCGAGGAAGGATTTTATAATATAAAATTTCTAGGATGTACTGTACATTGATTTTTAAATAAAACAAAGCGTTGAATTCGTTTTAACTAACTTTTCTACAACACATATGATATACGATGTCATAGAACAGATTCTCATTCTTCCAAAATCTCCAATTTCATTTTCTCATGATCAGGTAAGCGTTCCAGGGAGTTATAAAACATAAATAATAAAAAAAATAAATAAATTCTAAACTAAAATATATCCATCTGCAGCTCATTGAAACATCTACCATAAATTGCCAGCCATTTCAATGAAAGAATGAACACGAAAGGAAACCTGAAAACACTAATCAGAAAATGACAATCATTACGTTTGGAAGAACAGGAAGGAAGATTACAAAATTCATCAGATACAGGAGTACTATGAATAGGAGGTGCCCTATTAGAAGAACGAAGAAACCGAGGACTCTGGTCCCGAATTCCCTTAAATAGCGGATATGGTTTGTAACTACTATCAGAAGTATCAGTTTCCGACTTCGATATATCTGAACTACGAAAAGATGAACTTCCACTATTATTATTAAAACCCGAAAATGAAGATTGGAAAGTACTATCAGAACGAGAAGTATTTCCTTCAGAGCGATTATGACTAACTTGATTCGGACTATTTACATCATTTTGAATACGAATAGGATCCTGAAAAGAAGAATTCGAATATTGAAGATTGTTTCTTTCATGAATTGGACTAGGAATCTTACTTGCACTTCTTGCATATTGATGAGGATACATGACATTTTCATCTTCGTCATCTTGAGATAAACTTTCCGTTTCCTCATCTACCTCATTATTGAAATGAACTTTCTTGCTTTGATCAGATTTAGAAGCAGAATTTTCCTTGTTTGAGGAAAATTTGGATCAAGAATAGGTTCAGCAAAAACGAATTTGTATTTAGAAACCGATCTCTCGTCCACTTTGCAAGCATTGTAATATAAATCTGTTTCTCCCCAAGATTCGACAACCCGGTACGGCCAACCCATCGTTTGGTGTAATTTCTTAGGTTTAAATCCAGAGGTTTTTATATTTAAATTGTACACACGAACTACCCACCGGAATATCCCTATCCAGAAGCTTTACTACGTGTCTGGTTATGAATTTGTTCGATTTCATTCTCTAAATTTTCCTTTGCTGAATCTCACGAATCAAATTCGTACGTATTGCTAAGTCTTTTAGCCTTTTATGTTTTTTTGGGGGAAAAAAAAATTTTTTCTTTTTAAATTTAATACTAGAGAAAGGTGTGATGTAGTTATCTACATCGTAAGGTAAGCGTTTATTGTACGAATAAAGGACAAAATGTGGACTTTCCCCTAACGTTTCATTGTAGGTGCTGTTCAAGCACAATTGAACGAATGGAAGGTAGGATGCCCAATCATTACCATGATCCCTGACATAACGAGGCAAGTAATCTTTTACTTGTAAATCACAACGTTCCACGTTGTTTTCTTGAACAGGAGGAAGGATAGAAATTTCAACCTTGGAAATTTTCCAAAGCTTACATAGCTGTTTGAAAAATGAAGGAACAAAATCACCTGCATCTTTCGCAAAAAGAACTGAAGGAGTGTTATGACGAACGATAATTCTATGAAGCAGAGCGTTTGCTATGTGAACACCATTTAACGAAGGTATGGGACACAATTCAACATACCTTGTAAGTGAATCCTTGAAAACCAGAATGTATTTAGAACCCGTTTTAGAACAAGGAGGAAGTGGTCCAATGATATCAGTGTGTATTCTACTAAACGGCTGATATGCGATTGGGTACTTGTAAATAGATGCACGCTTAGGAATGTTCCCCTTAACACGAGAAGGACATTCTTTACAAAATTGCTGAACAAGCTTTGATAACTTCGGGAACGTGTAACGTTCTCTGATTCTTTTCTCTGTGCGTAGAGCACCCATGTGGCCAGAGCCAAGACTGCAGTGATTGAGATTTAAAACAGTATATACTGAAGAATTTGGAACTTCAATGAGATATTGCATCTCCTTCGTAACGTAATATAATATATTTTTAATATATGCATGTGGATAACAGAACGTGTTACCTTTTTCTTTGATAAACTTTATAATAGGAGCTAATCTTTCACATTTTTCTTGTTCGGTTTTAATCACCTCGAACGTAAGATTATAAAGCTTTTTATCTGCGAATGAAGAATCAATATTTGACACCAAAGATATAGGAGAAATAGAAGGTGGTGGACATCTTGAAAGAATGTCTGGAACAATATTCTTTTTACCTTCAATAAACAATATTTCAGGGTTAAATGCGTTAACCTTTACAGCCCATCTGGCCAATTTATGTGTCAGATCTTTACTTTTGAAAATTTGCACCAGAGGTTTGTGATCTGTATAGATCTTTATTGGATACCCATAAACTATATTCCTAAATTTAGACAATGACCAAGTTATCGCCAAGGCTTCTCTGTCAATCGAGGCGTAGTTTCTCTCGGCCTTGCTCAACATTCTTGAAGCGAATGATATTGGTCTGTCGTTACCATTTGAATCTCTCTGTGCGAGGACTGCCCCGAGACCTATCCCACTGGCATCAGTACATAAAATAAACTCTTTATTGAAGTCTGGAAATTGCAATATTGCAATAAAGGTTCTAAGATTAACTTTTGCTTGAGAATATCAAAAGCTTTTTGTTGCTCTTCTTGCCAGACGAATGTTACACCCTTTTTGAAAAGAGCTGTGATCGGCTGTGCAACAACAGAAAAATGAGGAATAAAATTGCGATAAAACGATGTGAATCCCACGAAAGAACGTGCTGAACTAATATCTGTAGGTACTGGAAATGACTTGAGTACTTCTAACTTACTAGGATCTGCAGAAAGACCTTCACTACCAATAAGAAACCCTAAATACACTAATGACCTTTTGAAAAAGTTCGCTTTTTCCAACTTGATTTTAAGCTTCGCTTGCTTTAAAGCATCAAACACTAACCTTAGACTACGATAGTGTGAATCTATGTCTTTAGAATAAACAATAATATCATCAAGATAGATGAGCGCGTGAATACCTAACAGGTGAGAAAGAGCTGCTTCCATTAATTTGCAGAAGACCTGTGAAGAATTTCTAACTCCATTTGGAAGTAATTTATAATGGTAATGTCCTCTATGTGTAGAGAATGCGAGGTATGGACGACTATCTTTATCGACTTCTACGCCATACGGATTTGAATTAAGATTCAGACTTGAATAAACTTTGGAATCTCCTAACTTTGAAATCGTATTTTGCACATCTGGTAATGCAGTTTGTAAAGGAACAACATATTTATTCAATTTTCTAAAATCTAAAATAACTTCCGGTTTTAGACTCCCTTTGACTGGAAGAACTAAGAGAGGATGCGAGTGCGGTGAATCGGATGATTCTATATATCCATCCAACATGCATTTATTCACCCAGCTGTCAATATCTGACTGATATTTGTGCGGAAGAAGGTAATTTGGGGTGTATATATAAGTCGGACGATCGGACGTTAATTCTAACTTGAACTTACCCAAAGGACATATGTCGACTCTGTCATTACTAAGAGCAACTACTTCTCTATTTTCTATTAAGAAATCAAGGATGGTTTCTAACTGTGACGCATCCTGTAACACCACTAAGTCCGCTTCTTTCTTCGACTTTGAAAGCAAAATTTCCCTATAAACATCGCGTAATTCAGAATTAGAAAGACCCTCGGATGTATCTATCCGGTTTATGTTTGAATAAGAACTACGAAAACCCAAAGAATTTGCTTTAGAAACCATTGTATTTTTGTCCATAGTGACTGGAGCTGAACTTAAATTAACACATTTGACTAAAATTGTGCCATCTTTTACACCACTTAAAACATTGGCAAAAATGACATTTGAAACAATATTCTTCTCAGAAACGAGGTATACTTCTTCAGGGGGTAAGGTTCCCGCCTTTGAACGAACGTCAACGGACAAAATCGTCGTTGAATAAGCATTAAATTGAACGGTACTCGGCAAAAAAACAAATCATAACTTTTCATCATCGAAAATTTGAAAGTTCATGAATATAAGACTCTTGCTCGAAATTAATGATTGGTTTTGCAAAAAGAAAACAGTAGGATCGACTTTTAAAATCGTCGTAAGAGCATTTTTATTCATGCGATAAGGATTATAAAACAGGAATTTTTATTTCATCAAGGAGCGACCCACGCAGTTAAAGGATACTACTTGTTACCCCTTTTCGTCATTTCATAATTTAACATTTTCATTCTTTAAATCAAAAGAAATGGGCAACGAAGCGAGTACATCAGTGCCTAACAACATATCCCCACTGAAAGTACACTGGTTGTTGACAACAATAATTACATGAATATTGAACAGTCTATCGTTCAACAGAAGCTGGAGTTTTACACGACCTAAATTTGGGATCACGTTCCCAGATATAGATTTTAGCACTATTGCTATGTAAGGTGAATTGCCCGAAAGTAAATCTATCCTTTTTCTCAATACTCACTTTTCGTAATGCTTCATTGCTAATAGCTACTCGTAAATACAAAAATCAACACCCGATCTCACTCACTAATGTCGGCAGTCCCTTAGTCTATTCAGTACTCTTTTCTAATCTTCTCAACCTCCATTGAGCTTAGATAAATGCTCTCACACGGTCTGTGATCTTCCTTTACTATTCTAGCTATCCTAGGTAGCTCATATTCTTGCTTTGTCAACTTAATGTGAGCAGGATTATCATCTGATTTTTCATACAGGTTGCATCATCATTGAAGGCACATGAATAACCGATGTTATATCAAATTATTGAAGGTTATTTATATATAATATTTGATAATATAATATATTAATTGTTATTTATATATTATTATCCTCATTAATGTAGTCTCGATGTGCACTTATCGACGATTATGTAGGTTTCATGGATAATAACTCAGTTAGTTCATCTTTCTGTGTATAATAATTCTGATCTTTAGATAAATAAGAATAACTGTATTACTCCTTGATGTATTGTATCAATAATCATTATCAAATGATAATAAATGATTACATCTTTGAACAATATTTATTGTTATTCATTGCAGTTTTTCATAAAAAATGGAGCCAAGAAAATTTAAGAATTATTTTTTATAATTACTATTATGTCTATGTGTGTGTGTGTATGTTTTATATTTTTATATTACTTCAATTATTATTAATATGTTATTTTATAATTGATTATTTGTGATTATAATTTCAGTGAATATCCCAAATTATAGTCATTTGCTACTTGAGATCTCTATATATATCTGATTTACTCTGGAGCATATATGTAAATTATAAAATCTGTCGATCAAACTTGCTGCTGGCGTGAGAATTTGTTCTACAGACATTTTGTTTCCTGAGAGTCGTCAATATATAGTTCAAGATCGCGTTTTGTTGTATTTAATAATATTTTGATGAATGAAATTCCGTGTCATGACGTGTTTGAGCATAATGGTCTGCTTACTCCTTCCGAACCCTTTTCTATGCTAATTACTCTGTCACGATCTCTTGCTGATTGATCTTTTCATCAATTAAAGCAGTATTACGTAATCATAGTGATCCTTTGTCGTAACGTTCCACTCTTTGAGTATACTCAGTTTAGATGACCTATATTAGTTATATAATTGGAATTTTTAACATCTATCTTTTAATGTAAATCTTATTTATTATTATGTGATATATTATTTGAACTCCCTATAGAAATTTTCGATCTTGTATTATCTATCGTATTTACTATTATGCTCTTATCTGACATATGGACGTATATATAATCTTTTCACCCATTCTTATTATACTCCTTGATGGAGTATAATATAATTAGTTACTCTCATGAACTTTAGTCCCTGAGTGCTATAGTTTCATTTAGAGATCACTCTCCACTTCACTGTGCATTATGTTGACTTTTAGTAATAATATATTATAATATGTAGCAAATATTATTGATTATTATATCTGATACACTGTGACTTATTCGTATTAGTTATATGTGATTGAGTTGGGATATTATTCATGTTCTTTCAACAGATTTTTCTCGACAATATAACACAATCTATTATTATTATTGAGTTCGTATTCTGATGCTTTTGGAGATAAGGAATATTGTCTATTTGCAAAATGACTTTTGAGGATACGAGGCTTACTTTTTTAATCTGTAATTATTGAGCTCATGTAGTTGAGAAGATTAATGTGATTAGAGTACATTATTTCATCAGATTATGAGTAAAGTTAATTAATATAGTATATAACTATCATGTTGGTAGATAAAATATTTTTGGATATTATTGGGAGGTCATTATTATATATTATGATCGCCGAATTTTCCTATTATTCAATCTTTGCACTATTATTAATAATGGTTGTTATTCTTCATAATTATATTGTTTGTAATCTTCCTTGTGTATATATATGATTATATTATTAACATTCTATAAAAATCTATCTGTGATTTAGTGTTCCCGTTGAATAATTTTAGTTAGGTGTATTATTTATGGTGAATTATGAATTAATATTATCATAGTAAATAGAGGTAAGTGAAGTGTATAAATATCACTACTCGAACTATAGTCTTCACTGATCACTAATACTAACTTAAGTGATATCGTCAATGTGTAATAATAATAATAATAATATATAACGACCTTCCTGTTAATAACTGAATAAATATAAATGGAAATTAAGTATAATTAAATAAATAATAATCTTTATTGAAGAGTCTATATATACCACTAGTAATAATGAACTCTGATAAGTTAAGTTGAGTGTGTTCTATCTTTTCTCGTCAATATATATATGTAATGACACGACTAATTTAAACTATTATTGCACACATGAACATGAGGCATACTCACACGACTAGAGATACTTAATATGAGACCAATTATAGATATATAATATAGCTAATAATATGACAGATTCTTACTATAAATCATCTTACTCAATATTTATACATCCGAGAAAGAGTTCGGTGTTTATTCTTATAGTATGTGAAGCATTACTCCTTTTTAAATCACAAAATACGTACTATAGCTATACGTATTTACATCTCCAGTAACAGTCTGAGATAGTTACTGATTTCATCTCACTGGAATGTATATAAATCTATAGTACTCAGTAAAAACTACAGGATCTATCAAGCTCTACGGACCAACCCAAGATATAGTTTATAAACCCTTAACTCATAACATGAGGTATTGATATTTTGGTATATATATATATATATACTATTTAGAGTGTCTCATAACGGTCAATGTTCAACGTTTGACGCTCCATAAGGGATTTGCAAATAATTATATACATTAAAGAGAAAGAATGATTATTTAAATCGACGGATTACAGCCCCGTGAGGCTATCTTCTATAATATGCTAATAGTAGTAGGACTTTGCTCACCGTTATATTACGATGAGGAAATCATTCAATGTTGTTACTACTCATGTATCTAGAATAGGGTACATTTAATAAATGCTATATATGATATAATTACGACCGAAAATAATAATATAAACCCTTTATTATTTTAATAAGTAAACTCATACGTAAAATATTCCCATCACATACAGCAGTAAATATATGAAGTGTAGAATAATAATATATCACAATTAAAGAATATCCACGTTAAGAATATGGATATGCAAATAAACTTATATTCTTCTGGCTAGTTAGTTCTTTATATTTCTGGCAGTTGCCTTCAATGAATACTTTTACTGGATATAAATTTAAGTTATAATGAAAAGGACGTTGTGCTCATTCTATAAATAATAAATATTTAAAATATATATATAATTAGTAAAAATAAAAAAATAAATCTCATTTATATATGTAATAAAGGATATAAATAAATTAATTTGATACCTTTAATATTTAAGGATAAAACTACTCACAAAACAATGCTACTTTTATATCTCTACTCGAGGTTTCCTGATGCATGCAGTGAATGGTAAAACATTCTCTTTTCTAAATTTAATATGTTACTGTTATTTTCTGATCATTTGATAAATCTGTAATAATTTGTGTAGTATTTCAGCTGGATAAGGATGCAATCTTCTCTTTATGATCAGGTACCTTACTTAAAACAATAATGATACATTTATTAAATATATACATGTATATAATATTAATGTATATATCATAAACTATATATTGTTTATATATTATATAATGAACCAATATTAATATAATATATATATATATATAAATATATATTATATATAATATAGATATATATTCAATATATATATATATATTAATTTATATATATATATTATATATATTATAATTATATATATATAATATAATAATATATATATAATTTATATATTAATATATAATATATTATATATATATATATATATATATAAATATATATATATATATAATATTATATATTATATTATATATATATATATAATAATTATATTAATAATATATATTATATATTATATATATATTATATATATATATATATATAATAATAATTTATATTTTAAGTACTTGTTAATTTATACTATATAATTATATATATATTTATTATATATATTAGTTACTTGATCCTATCCACGTCATAATTTATAAATATATTTCACCTCATAATTTATCATTTCAGATAGCACCACTTCTCAAATACATAAGTCACCTATGTGGCTATTAATAAATTTAGTGATATAATACAATATTGGATATTAATTATATATATTTTTAAGTGATGTTATAGATAAACATGCTAAAGATCCAAAGCAAAAAAAAAAGTTACTTTTTCACTGCAACCTTGGAATTTCGGTCCCTAACTATATAATTGATAGAAGAGAGGCAAATATGAGTAGATATATAAAGAAGAATATATATATATTTTAATTTTCTGTATCTCATAATAAATTAATTATTTTGCAGTTAGATAATCCATTGTCAATGTAATATATAGATGTTTATTTATTAATATATATATATATATATAGTGAAAAAACTATTACGCATAAGCCTCATATATTATATCTACATATTACTATAATATAGCTTTCGTAACATATTACAGTATATATTAATGAATCTGGAATTTCTATCAAATAATTGACTTTTATAATATAGAAAATTATATTATATATAGTTAATAATTTACCTCAATATAAATATTTATATCCAATATATATATTCTATATAATTATATGCTATATTATTAAAGTAAACTAATATATTTTAAAAATACATATATATATATAAATAATATAAGTAATAAATAAAATAAAACGAAATACGATAATTTTACTAATTTATAGTATTTTATTTATCTCAAAGTCCCGTATATATATATACTGTTAGATACGTACAAACTTGGTGAAATATCTGGTTATAGAAATCCCAATATAACCGTCTATTTATATGGATAGACTTTATACTATTATTAAAAATCAACCCTCGTTATATACATACAAAAACTTTAAGCCTCTGACAGGCTAATCTAGATAAAATTTAAGAATATCGTAAAATATATTCTACGTACTATTCTATAATGAATACCAAAAATTAATATAATATATATAAAGTATTTTTTATATAATATATATAGTATAAATATTATTAATAATTATAGATTATATACTTTTATATATATATAATACTATAAATTATATTATATTTATATATGAT
>JABUQX010089033.1:17500-22500 GCA_015478945.1 Trachelipus rathkii | reverse complement strand
TCTCTCTACAACATATATAAATATTTTTTTATATATATATATATATATATATATATATATATATATATATATATATATATATATATATATATATATATATATATATATATATATATATATATTAATATATATATATATATATATATATTATATATATATATATAGTAATATATATATAATAGTATATGTATAAGTCCACAGATTCGGGCCGCTTTCAAGCAGTGTGAATGAAGCCTGCGATGGTTCGGATGAAGACCCCTAGCCATTCATTCATTTGTAGTATAACCGCTCTCAATAATTTGAAATCAATTAATTGTGGATTTAACCATTTTAATAATGGTATTCAAAGGTCCAACATGTACCAGAATGCAAGGAACCCACCCTATTCAATTGCTCTCATAATACTTCTTCTCTACTATATTTGTCTTTTGAACGATGCCAAGTCGTGCCTATCAACTTGCACCCCATTTATACCATGACAGTAAATACAAAGATAACAAACCCCAAACCAGCTGAAATCACTAACAAGTCGAAACTTCCAGGGCTACCTACCTCTCTCCTTTTCGAATTTCAACTTCTCTATACCCTGATAAAAAAGATAATTTAATTTATATCACTTCCATTGTCCTGAAACAATCAGGCGATAATTCACATCAAACCCAAAGGAACAACAATCCCAAAAGATAATAATATATATCTGTCCCATCTGCAATAAACACATCACAAAAAACCAACCATCTATAAAGTGTTCCCACTGCAATAGATGGATCCATAAAAACAAATGTTCCCCTTTTACGACCCTACCCATCAAAACCACATATGGACTTGCTTCATTTGTAACCCCCAACAACGTCCCATCCACCAAACAATTTGAGCAATTATAATTTAACAATAAAAATCCTCCAAATCAATATAAATCACTTGAACAAAAAACATTCAGAAATTCTAGCTTTCCTCTATAAACACAACATTGACATAGCTCTAATACAAGAAGCTCACACACCACAAAACACCCCAAGAGCACCATTTTATGGTTGTGACTCCATTTATTCAGGCAGATAAACCAGAAAACCACACTCTATTAACAGCAATCAAATCAACCTATCCTAACATAACACCACACCAGAAACCATTAATATATTAAATGACCCAATCCTCACCATCCAATCATTTACTCTCCTCATCAGTAATACCCCTTACATCATATTAAACATTTACATCCCCCATCCCGCATCTCAATATTGCCCGAACAACTACAAACCCAACTTAAATCCAACACTAATAATTTAATAATAGAGAGGCGACTTAACGCCCATCACACAAAGCCTGGATACAGGGCTCAGCCTCACAGACAATCGAGGATTTCTACATTTCGAAATATACACTTGTTCAAACCACAACCTTCCTAATCTGAATTTCCACCTTTGCTAAACCAAACCCAAATATCCTAGACATCACTTGCTTCCTTCCTGTCAATATAATATGGAACACAGAAATAGATTCTATCAGACTAATGCCAATAATAATCCCATATACAACAACAAAATATTCAACCCTAGGAAAATAACATCAACTTTTAGCACACACGGTAAATTCACCCAATACTTGGAAACCCACCTACCTCAGCTAGAAATCAACAACTCCCACTCCCTAAATTAACATAGATAATCTCGCCAAAGTAATACATAAAAGGCCATAGAAAACACTACAACCTTTCATTAACACCTGAAATCTGCAACCTAATAAAGCAAAGAAATAATCTTCGACAGCAAAAAACTTATACTCCAAATCAACTCTTTTAACATACAAATCTCCAATCTCATATCCACCCATAAAACAGAAAATTCAAAAAACACCTAGCTAATAACGTGAGGAAGCCTGAGGAGAGAAGAACATGGCAAATAATAATGTGTCTCCACTACTCCCAAAACAACCCCCCACCTACAAACGAACCATTAAGAGAACAAAATAACTGTCTTCCTTCCCCAAACATCACTACATAATCTTTGCACAACACTAGTCCAAAATCTCCAACAAACTTACACACCCAAAATAAAGATAATGCAAATTAAAAAAAAATTAGAATTCAATCCCTACCCCCATTCACAACACAAGAAATCACTTCAATCATCAAAACTTTAAGCAACTCCCCTGCCTCAGGCCCTGACAACATTTTTAACCTTCACATTAAACACTTTAGACCAACCGCTATTCCATTCATTACAAATATTTTCAATAAATCATGGTCACCTAACTATATTCTTCCACACTGGATAAAAGCAATAATCATATCCAAATTAAAACCCAGTAAAGACCCAATTTCCCTTCATCATACCGACCCATATTCCTCCTTTCCTCCTAGTTCAAGCTAATGAAGATGATCATACTCACCAAAAATACAACCCCTCTTTCACTCCCCAAATCACCAATATGGCTTCAAAAAAGATCTCACTCCACCTTAACAGTGCTAACAAATATCATACAAAACATAAACGGATTAAACAAATCACCAATATGGCTTCAAAAAAGATCTCACTCCATCTTAACAGCGCTAACAAATATCATACAAAACATAAACGGATTAAACAAAACACCATCCCAAAGAACAATACTCCTGACTATTGACATTAATAAAGCTTCGACACAGTACTTAGACACACACTCATTCAAAAAATCCTTAAATCACTTTTTCCTAACAATTATAAAAAAAGGGCTATGTAATATCATATCTGGAAGCACTACACAAGTGTCCAGGAAACACCAAATCTCAAAACCGTAAAACTAGGAAACTGTATCCCCAGGGAGTCATTCTGTCTCCATTCCTGTTTAACTTATTTACACCTGACATTCCTACTGCCCCAACCTTCCAAATCTGAACTTATAACCTACGCAGATGATATAACCATACTATATCAGAGCACTTAGTACCCATGACTACAAATCATACTCAGACTCACCTAAATTTTCCAGAAGAATAGTTGTTTTCCAACAGAATGACAGCCTCTGTCTAGAAATCATCAATAACCTTGATCACAACTGACAAACACCAATCATTACTACATCCGCAAGTAACTCTAAATAACGCCATTATCCCCCTAAACAAAACACCTAAAATACGCGGTATAACCTTTGACACCCACTTTACCTTCAAAACATAATAAGCACAGCAAACAGAAAATTAAATGTCCTACGAACTCTGTCTCAACACTTCAGCAATGAAACAACCACACTGGCAACTACATACTAACAATTCTCAAGAAATACAATCAACTATGGATCAACAGGCTGGTACCTCCAAACCACATCATCTACCAACAAAATCAAATTACAAAGAATACAAAATACGGCCCTTCGAACTATCACATACTGTTTGAAAACAACCTAAATCCAGCTTCTACATGAGGAAATAAAAATCCTTCCCATTTTATGCAAAGGCTCCCAACTTAACCAACCCATGCCACAACTACCTGCGATATCACACAATTCCTGGTTTAAAATCTACCCCACTCTTCCGCTGCTCTCTACTACAGGGAACTCTTTAGAACCATCTCCCCAAATCAAAACAAGACATCTTTCTCAAAACAAATTCACACATACTTCACACAACAATTCCTTAACAATTGGAAGCCAAACCATCCTCAACACAAAAAAAAACACTTCCATGAAAGATTCAAATTTCACTTCCTAGATTGAGATCTGGGCATCAACCAAATCTAAACGAGTACAGACAGAGGTTTCGAATACAAGGCATATATATATATATATATATATATATATAACATATATATATATATATATATATATATATATATATAACATATAATATATGCTATATGCCTAATATTGCTATGCATATATATATAAATATATGTAATAATAATAATAATATATTATACATATATATATATATATATATATATACATATATATATATATATATAATAATAATGTAATAATAATAATATATATAATAATAATAATATAATATATATATAATTATCAACTATTGGCAATAATATAATATAATACAATATATATAATAATATGTAATATAATAATATATAGCAATATAGTAATATATAATATATATAACTATATAATATATATGTATCATATATGTATAGCTAATATAATAATAATATGTAATAATAATATACATATTATATAATAATAATAATATATATAATATATATGTATATGTTATAATATAATAATAATATACATATGCTAATAATATAAATTTGACTATTATATATACATGTAATAATAATATATATGGCAATAACCAGCCAGTAATATCATGGCCAGCCATGTAGCTGTGACAGCAGCAGCAACCAGCATGTATATATGTCAGCATCTTCATGCGCATAATGTATGTAGCCAATGGCTTGCCCAGTAATATATAATAATAATATGACAATAATAATGTATGTATATATGTATGTAATAAATACTATTATAATATTAATTATGTAACCAATAACCCAACAGCAATATCAACAACAATAACATAGTAATAATAAAAATATATATATCATATATGTATAATAATAATAATAATAATAATAATAATATCAATAACAACAATAATAATATATGTAATAATATAATAATAATAATATGTAATAATAATAATATATGTATTAACTTAATAATAATAATAATAATAATATAATAATAATAATAATAATAATAATAATAATAATAATATCTATATAATAATAATAATAATATGTATATATATATATATCATACCAATATTAATATACATGTATAATCAGCAATAATATATGTAATGTGTAATGGCATAATAATGTAATAATAATAATATATAATATATAACTTAATAATATATATATAATTTATGTTTATATATATAATAATAATAATATATAATATATATATATATATATATATAACCAACCAATAATAAATGAATATAGAGCAACACTCTTTGCCTCACCCGTAATATTAATATCTATGTAATAATAATAATAATA
>JABUQX010089033.1:10000-12500 GCA_015478945.1 Trachelipus rathkii | reverse complement strand
TATATAATCAAACCTCTCTCATCGTGACCCATTGAACTGGCGTTTGCACGGTGTCAGAAGCTCCCTTTATAACCACTTTAAATACAAAAGGACCTAAAAAGGTTTATGAGTTTTAAAGCGTTCAAGTATGTGCGATTCAATTATTCAGTACTTCAAACACAAACATAGCAAATAATAATGTTGAAGGAATAATACGATGCGGTTGTGGCTGTTTAAAAGAGAATGAAGCGATATGTATATGTAATAATATGTAATAATAATAATATATATATATATATATATAATAATAATATATAATATATATACTTTATATAATAGCATATGTATATATGTATAATATATATAATATATAGTAATGTATATATATAATAATATATATATATATATATATAATAATAATAATAATAACATATAATAACATATAACATTCCCTTATTCTTTATCTTTAATAATAATATATGTAATATATATATATATATATATATATATATGTGTATATATACATGTTTATATGTGTATATATGTATAATATGTATATATGTAATAATAATAATAATAACAATATTCTTTGTCAACTTAATATGTAATAGCTAATAATAATAATAATAATAATAGCAACAATGATAATAATAACCAGCAATAATAATAATAATAACAATAATAATAATAATAATATAACATAATAATGTAATAATATATGTAATAATAATAATAATAATAATAATAATAATAACTAATATAAATAATAACCAACTATATATATATATATATATCTTCTAATAATAATATACATATATATATGTATAATAATACAATATATATATAATAATAATAATATGTAATAATAATAATAATAATAATAATAATAATATATGTTTAATATATATATATTTATATATATGTATATTATATATATATATATATACTCTTAATAACTATATATAAATAATGTATGTATATGATTTATATGCTATAATAATAATAATAATAATAATAATAATAGCCAATAATATAATATAACAATGGCTTAATAATAATAATAATAATATTATATATAATAATAATAATATATGTAATAATAATATATATATAAAAGTAATAATACTAATAATAATAATAATAATATAATAATAATAATAATAATAATAATAATAATATAATAATAATATTGTAATATAATATATAATATATATATGTATGTATAATAATAATTAATAATATCATAATATATTAATAATAATAACATGTATATCAACTAAGTTTCATCAAAACTCATATCATATATATATATATATATATATATATATATATGCTATATATATATAATTTTTGTATCGCTTAACTAATGACACATACCTGATAATTTCAGCTTTTATTTTGTCATCTGATTTCAATCAATATACTGTATGTAATTATTTCTTATACTGCCACTTAGGAGTCTCCTCCAGAGTCACATCTATGTTCGTAACCTTCAGTCTTAATCCTTATATAATAATTAAAGTGGTTTATGATATACAGTCACAAAGTAAAGTATTTTGCTTAATTATGTTAGATTATGGAAATAACATCACATCAGTTGGTATGATGCTGCTAGGGAGGTGGAAGGACTTATAGATGCATAAACTAATGTAACTTTAATGGAGAGAGAAAGAGATGGCTGGATCAGTTGTTAAGAAGCAATTTTGTAACATTTATTAAGTGGAAAGCAGGATCAGTTGTTAAGATGTTGCTTTGTAACATCTAGGAAGGTAGAGGGGTTCATTACAGCAGCATTTGTTAAGATCGTTCTATGTGACTTTTAGGGAATTTGAGGCATCTGTTAAGATGAAGCTATATAGCTACAAAGGAAGTGGAGCTATATATACTTACTTCAGCTGTTAAGATAGCTCTTCTCACCTCTTATGGAGGTGGACAATAAATATCATCAGTTATTGAGATGCGGATATGTTTCTTTTATGGAGGTGAAGAAGGAGCTAAGTGGCTATTAGTGAAGGTACAGGGGTAAATAACAGTACCAAAATACCCATCCACCAGCAAAAAGGCTACATGATATTGAACTTATCTTTAGCATGTATTTAGGGCTTGCTAATTTCCACTATAATCTTCATTTGGTAAATGTTGTGTTGGAAAATTGCTTTGTCTTATTTTTACCCCCTTCATCTCAACTTTAAATATGCTGCATTAACATATATGGTAAGGTATTGGGCTCTCGAGATGAAGATATAGAGTCCGATAGCTAAAAAGAAACTTTCGCGACCGTACCCTACTTCATCAACAGTTTTCCACTTAAAGTCTTCTTTCATACGAGCGCTTAAAGCCAGTTAGATAGATCATTGGGTAGTCCATTGTTCCATCTATATGAACGATTACACTTAGTCATTGACTTATTCCAATGGAGTTTGCGCCCAAAAGCGTCGCGATTTAAACGCTCACACAGAAAGAGCTTTAAACTAAATGGTTGCATATACAATGTATTTCATTCACATTTCATTGCAATATA
>JABUQX010089033.1:0-5000 GCA_015478945.1 Trachelipus rathkii | reverse complement strand
CTAAGGGCGGAAAACCATAAATCAGTAAGATAGGAAAGTATATCGCCAGTAGACCTCGAACGCCGAAAGCCGTACTGGCGATCGGAAAAAAGAGAATGAGATTCCAGATGGTCTAAGAAGTGAGAGTTGAGAAGGGTTTCAAAGATCTTAGATAGAATACAAGTGAGAGCTATAGGGCGATAGTTAGAAGGATCAGAGCGGCTTCTTTTTTTCGGAATAGGTTGGACATGTGCGTGCTTCCAACACTGAAGGAAAGTGTTAGTATTGAGACAGAGAATATAGTTGAACATATATATATATATCATGCTTATCTATATCAAAACTCGGGGAGGAATACCATCCGGGCCACCCCGCCTTCCTAACGTTCATAGATCTCAGGAGCCCATGCACCCGATCAAATGTAATCACAGGCAAAGACATAGGACACCTGAGAGGAGAAGGTGGAGGAAGAGGAATGCCAGAATCGTCCAGGGTTGAGTTAGAGGAAAATAGGAGGCCGAAGAGATTGGCCTTTTTAGTTGGAGAGTTAGCAACAGAGCCATCAGATCGAATAAGAGGAGGAAAGGCAGATTTACAGAAGTTGTTAGAGATGTTTTTGGCAAGAGGCCAGAAAGATTTATCAGTAGGAGAACCAAGGAGGTTAGTGCACTTTCGTTTGATGAAAGCCCGCTTTGCTCGTCGAAGAGTATCCCTGCAACGATTTCTAGCTGAATGAAAATTAGCGAGAGTGATAGGAGAACGAGAATTTTCCACCCCCGATACGCACTGTCTAGCCTGAATGGCCAGAGAACAGGCACGATCGAACCATGGATTATGAGGAGAGAAAGATTTAGTCGAAGAAGGAATGAACCTGCTCATCCCGTCAACGATTACAGCTCCCACCTTAGTGGCAGAAGCCGAAACGTCATCAGAGTCAAAGTAGTCATTCCAATTATAGTTAGCGTAGAAGCGACGCAAGGCCCCCAAAAAAAGCATAGGGCAGGATGGAGCTGTTGGAGAGAAAGTATTAAAATTAAGAGATATAAGGTTGTGGTCAGATTTACCAATAGGAGCGAAGATGGTGTATTTATAGAGAGAAGGACTAGTGGTGAAACATAGGTCAAATGTGTTCAAGAATTGGTTGGGACGATCCGGAATGTGTGTGGGTTCTTTAATTAGTTGCTCCAGATCGTTGAGAATGCTGAATGATTCGGCCTCCTCCCCACCTAAATCAGTATGAGAGGACCCCAACCATTCAGTGTTGTGTACATTGAAATCCCCTAAATAGAGGACCTCAGTATTTGGATAAGAAGATATAACAGTCTCGTGAGAGGTAGTAAGATATTCAAAGAAAGAGTGAAAATCTGTTCTGTTAGGAGAACAGTAGCAGAAGCACAAGATTATTGTAGTAGAAGGAAGAAAGATTTTGAGCCACAGAACATTGAAGTTAGGAGATTCAAGATTCACGAGACGTGTTACAGGAGTATTAATGTTTACATAGGCACACACTCCACCCTTCAGACGGAAATTATGAAATAAGTTATAGTTAGATACATTAAACGAGTTAGAGGGTGAATTCTTAGCCATCTGAGTCTCAGACAAGAGCAAAAGGTTAGGGTTAGAGTTAGATAGGTGATATTCAACAGAGACAAAGTTAGATTTTAAGCCGCGGATGTTGGTAAAGTTAATAGAAAGCCCGCGTCTATGCAAATCTGCCATCTTTCACACACACACACACAAATAAGAACAATAGACTAAAACAAAAGAAGAAATCGGGATAAAAATTGAATAAACTAAATCCTAACTTAAAAATTTAAGCACTAAAATTAATTAAATAAAGAAAATATACTACTATATACTAAAAAACAAAACTTAAACCTAAACAACTTTACTACACTTACTAAAATTTATTAAAACCTACAACTAAAAGAAAAAAATGAAAAAAACTAAATCCTAACTTAAAAAATTTAAGTACTAAAATTAATTAAATAAAACATATACTACTATACACTTAAACCTAAACAACTTTGCTACACTTCCTAAAATTTATTAAAACCTACAAAAGAAAAAAATGAAAAAAATTTAAAATTAAAACTTATCTTTTAAAACTCCAAACTTTAAATATCTCCGAAACGAATAAATGATTAGTTTCAATTTGATACATTCAACTGACAATTCTTGTGGTACTTTTATTAGTATGTAATCCTATTGAAAGTTGAAGAGTATATATTCTGTGAAGCAATTTTTTTTGTCCAACAAAAATTTTGGTAATCTCAGTTTGTTGTAATTTCAAAGAGTGATACAATCAACAACAAGATCTCATTAACTTATTAGTAGAAACTATTAGTCAATCATTTCAGTCATGACTTGCTGACAGTCTCTTCTGTTAGAATGGTTTTTGGCTTTGCCAGTCATAATAATTAAAACAAACTAATAATGCATTAAAAAATTCAACTAACATTCAATATAACTTTAAAAAAAAAAAAAGTTTCTTAAATAAGTGGGGGCTAAAACTTTGCATATGATTAAAAAAAAAAAAAAATTAAATTAAATTTTTTTTTTTGTATGCTTTAAGTTTATTTGTAGCAAATTTTTAAAAACTTAAAACAATGGCAAATAAATTTATCTTATTTTTAAATATATTGAGTCACTAGTGGAGTGCAAAATGCATGCAAAAATTAAGTTTATTAAGACATTAAGACATTAAGAATATAGAGACAGCAAAAAGCCACATGGGCCCATCAAGACTGTCCCAGCCAACCCACCACCCAAACATGCTCACGCAAATCCACAAAGCACCCCAGGGCTTGTCAATTTGTTGCACTACAAAACCACCAATTTGGCTCAGTCAAAACCAATGATATATAAATATGATACCCAAACCATCCGCACGCACCAACAACCAACTATAATTATAACTATGACTATAACTATAACTATAACTATAACTATAACAATAACAACAATTATAACTATAACTATAACTATAATTATAACTATAACAATAACAACAAAAACTATTTCATAAACACAGGACTCAAACATACATTTGAGATAGAGTATTAAAACAAGAACATACGTACGCACGCACATACATAAAGTTTTTGTTTTGGATATACTAAAATATTAATTTGAATATTTAATAATCCATGTTATAAATATTCATCTAATATTTTATGCTCGTAGTAAACTTTTAAAAAAATATATTTACAAAGCTTTACTTTTTCATAAATATATGTTATATATATATATATATATATATATATATATATATATATATATATATATATATATATATATATATATATATATATATATATATATATAATAATAATATATATATATATATGTATACATGTATAATATATATATATGTATATATATATAATAATAATAATAATATATATATATAATAATGTGTATGATATATTTTGTATATAATATATATATCTCTCTCATAATAATAATATATATACATATATATATATATATATTTAATAATACCAATAATATAATATATAATAATATAATATGTATACATATGTTGTACATGTATATGTATATGTATATGTATATGTATATATATGTATGTATGTATATATGTATGTGTGTATGTATTTATCTTTATACACGTGTAAATATATTAAATACATAAGAGGGATATATATTATTATAATTATATAATATATATATATATATATATATATATATATATATATATATATATATATATATATATATATATATATATATATATAATAATAATAATAATATATAAATAAATAATATATATATGTATATATAATAATATATATATATATAATAATATATATAATAATATATATATATATATATATATATATAATAATAATATATATATATATATATATAATATATATATATAATAATATATATATGTTATATATATATATAATAATAATAATAATATATATAATAATATATATATAATATATATATATATATATATATATCTATATATATATATATATATAAGATATATATATATATTACTTCTTTTTCTTAGTCAAATAAGTTTGTAATTTTAAAACACAAAAAAATGTTCTTACTTTCCAGACATAAATGAATATTTTTTTCACCGTTTAATAAGGTTTTGTAGCTCAATAAATATTCTTACTTTCCATAGTTCTTTGAAAGTTAGTACTCTCTAAGTATCAGTGAAAGTCAATATTTTATATTAATAAAATTTTACTTTTCACAGCTCTGTGGAAGTTTGAACTCTTAAAATTAGGGAAGAAAGTTAGTACTTTCCAAAGCCTCATTATGGTTCCTTTTATACACATTTTAATGAAGGTTCGTATTTTCACCTGTTTAAGGAAAGTTCATACAATCCAGAAAAAAAATGCAGTCAGGTATATCTACCAAAAAAAAAAACTTGATAAAAATTACATGACTGTAATAATTTTCTTAAAAACTAAAGGAAAAAAAAAACAAAAACAATGTTTGAAAACATAAAGAATCCTAAACAAGTGGTAAAACACTTGCTATACCAACACCAAGGGTTCGGGTTTGAAACCCAACAGGAGAGAATAAAAAGGATTCTTTAATTTCAAACTATGAGTGTATTATCAGTTGAAAGATTTATATTGATACATTATCACTTTGAGTGGATTCCTCTCCATCGAAGAATTAACATGCCTCACTTTGGGATGAAAGTATTCTTTCAAAGTTAAGTTTCATTTTAGCTCATCGTTGTCAAGTGGTAAAGCACTTGCTATGCCAAAAGCGAGGACCCTGGTTCGAAACCCAGGAGGAAAGAATAAAATAATTCTTTATGTTTTCAAACTGTGAGTGTAATAGCAGATGTAATATATATATATATATATATATATATATATATATATATATATATATATATATATATATATATATATATATATATATATATATATATATATCTTTCTTATATATATATATATATATATACTTTATATATTATATATATATATATATATATATATATATATATATATAAATATATA
>JABUQX010089032.1:12500-41075 GCA_015478945.1 Trachelipus rathkii | reverse complement strand
TTCTTCTTTTTTCATGTCGACCCCTTCCCCTCCGGTAAAGGGTCCCCTGTACTTCCGCCCCTACTCCTACTACCTCCCTCGTCAGCCAAATCCAATTTGATCTTCACAGGATTTCCTATTTTTTATGGGGCACACCCCCCTGAAAGGGAAGCCTAGATAAACGTAACTATGGGCCTATATAATATTATATACTATATATTTATACTATATAATATATAGATACTGATATTATATATAATAGTATATATATACTATATATACTTATCGTATATATATAAATATAATATATTATTATATATTATATATTAGTTATATAATATAAAATATAATATTATAATATTTTATATAACATATAATATATATATATACTATATATATATACACGGAGAAAAAATATATAAAATTTAATTCTTTATCGTTGCAATATCATTATCCATGGTCTAGTGGTTAGACAATATGCAGAAGCTAAAGAGGTGAGATTTGAATCCTCACTTCCAGAGGTGGCGGTGATCTCGAATCAATAATGGGGATCAATATCAATATCGAATTCAATACACGTAGTCGACGCACGTGATCAATATTAAGTATTGGAAGTAAATTCAGTTGCTGATTAATGATAGTGGTAATCGTTGGCTCTAATTTCACCAATCAGCCGCAGAATGACAACCTAACAAAAGTAGTAAAGTATATCAACTCTTTAAACTCAGTAGTGAAATTGACCTACTTCACTTTCTTACGACTTAAGTTAAAGAGTAGAAAAAAGTAGTGTAAAATTAAGTTGCATTAATACAACTGAACCAAAGTCATTTTTAAACTTACAACTAAAAACCGTTTCGAACATACAAGTAGTAGTTTGCATTACTACTAATCCAAAGAAGTAGTAAAGTAAACTTTTAGAAGGTGTGAGCCACACGAACCCAGAAAAGTCTGTAGAAAAGACTCAAAAGTTGTTATTTTAACCTAAACTTTTTTTCAAGTGCTATATGAATAGTATATATATCATATATACTATATATTATATATATATATATATATATAATATAATTTGAATATATATATGATAATATCATATAATATATATAGTATATAATATGGTTACTTTAAGTTTCTTTCTGACCTATCAATATTTAAGTTTTAAAATCGAGTTCGACATATGTGTATCGCATTTAATACCCAAGATCCTGAGAATCTAATCTTATTCATAGAGCATATACTAATTATATATATATCATTATTATATATATATATATATATACATATAGTATATAATATAAACTTATAAATATTATAATGCTATTACTATTAATATAACTATTTTAATAAGTAATATATAAATATTATTTAAATACTAATATTAGCGTAAAAGATTGGATCTTATCTCAAAGTGTCATTTATTGGAACCTTCAAAAATATTTCTACTGGTATATATAGAATTTAGCAAGTCATTAAATTTTTTTTGACTGTGTTTAGTGAGGAACGTTATTTTTGTTCCAATTATTTCTTTCGATATGTTAAGGATTATTCTTAAATTTTTGGATAAAACAGATATATACGTGTTAGCAATTGCTGCAACATTATTGAGTATAACTAGAATAAAAGGTTTGATAGACAATAGTGTCACAAGAATGTGAACTTACCAAGAGTAGGAGAAAAGTTTAATTTAGTGTACTAGTATAACGATGTGGCTCGAGTATACTGTTACATCTCCAAATATTTTTTTTCAAATATTAAGAGTTTTTACACTGATGCCCTTTTAAATATGTAATTTCTTTTACATAACGAAACAGTGTCTTAATGTGATAACCTATTTACGATGTCAAGTGAACCATAACAGTTAAGATGGGATTAATTTGCGTTAATTGGATTTAATGTATATATATAATGTAATCCTTAGACAGAGCCACAATCCATATCTCCAAAAACTCTACAATAGCTACAGGGAAAGAAGGAAATACATTATTTGAATCCTTTGTTAAAATTTGCGATTACGGCAAAATGTAAGAAAAATAAAAATAAAAAGAAACAAAAATTGCGCTATTTTTGGGGGGGCTCGAGCCGGCGGTGGACATAGTATATATAATTATTTGTAAAGGTATTAACCCCCCATTTAAGGGGGCTCGAGCCGACGGGAACACAGGGGGGACGTTTCCAATACCCCGTAGGGGAGGGGGGAGGGAACCCCTCGCGACCCCTAAATACCAAAGAGCGGGGGTTCCGAGGACCCTCCCCGCGAGCGGGGAAATCAGTCAACCCCGCAGTTTCGCCGGAGGACGAAGAGACCCCGACCTCCTGCCATCTTTGCGGTTCTACCCTGGGGTATTCTTTAAGTTTAAAAAAAAATCAACAAACCTATAATTAGGAGTAACAAAATTAACGACCAGTTAACGTATTAAAAAGTCTCTAAATAGGCGTTCTACTCATAATTATTTAAATTAGAATTATTTAACAATAATTTTTTATTTTTCACATATTTTTTCCGCACTAAAATTGATCACCAGCATTCCGAGCAATGGTATTCCTGTTGCCGCTAGCTGTTGTAAGTTTTTTGGAGATATGGAGATTGTGGCTCTCTCTAGAGGGCTGACTATATGTACTTATAGTATATATATATATATATATAATATATATTATATATATATATATATACTATATATATATCATATATATAAAAGATATATTATATATATTATATATATATATATCGATGTTCCAGTAAAAATCGTTAAAAAATATGCTTTCGATAATCGAAATCGCAAGGTCAGAAAGAAACTTAAGTTTACCATAATTTATATATATATAATATATATATATATAGTTATATATATATATATATTACTATATATATATAAATGTTTTCTCATGAATTAACGGTTATACTCGTATCTTGGGGTATATATCGATACACATATATCGAAAATCGATTTTAAAACTTAATTATCGATAGGCCAGAAAGAAAACTTAAGTTTACCCATATATATATATAGTAATATACTTATTATATATAGTATATACTATATACATAGTATATATAATAATATCATTATATGTATATAATAGTATATATTATATATATAGTAATTATATAATATATATTATATATATATATATATATAGTTACTATAAGCAACCTTATCCTGGCTCGCTGCATCCCTTGCTGATGTGACGTGTTAGACTAAAACTCCAAAGAAACATCCCGAGAGTTTTCACAAGTGCTTTTTTTTTATCATGTTAATTTTTATATGTTAATTTTAAATATATTTTCTTTTTTTTATTTATTAAGGGGCTTCGAGCCGACGGAGGGACAGAGGGGGACGACGTCCCCCCGTCGGTCCCCGGAAGGCCGAGGGACCCTGACTCTTTTCAAATCTTGTGCGATTTAATCTTGGGGTATTCCTTTAGTTTAAAAAAAAGAAAAAGCTGTTATTGGCAACCTTTGCGCACTTTTGCCTTGAAATATCGAAAAAAGAATGATTGCGATTGTTCGTTCGATAAATATCGGTTAACTACCCTTTTAAAGGAGAAGTTCCATATAATATATAATATTATACTATCCTACTATATATAAATATAGTATAATAATATATATATATATTATATATTTAATAACTATAATAATATTATATATATATATGAAGTTTCTGTGGCTAAACTCTAAAAACTAACTATCGCTATCTATAACATCCGCCAATGCCGCGGATAGTGATTTTAACTATCCGCATCCGCCATCGCGGATAGTGAAAAATCACTATCCGCTAACCGTTCATGAACTATATACTATATATATATTATATATATATATAATAACCCTATATATATATATAATATATATATTTATATTAATACTATATAATATATATATATATATAATAAATATATATAATATATATTTATAATTGTATTTATTAGTTGAAAAATTTCTCTAATTTCCTTTTCGTGGTGGTCGATAGCCGCTTTTGTAGACGGCCACTATTTTTCGTAAGTCCAGATCCGACTATTACTCCTACACCCATTTAAAAATATAAATTTAAGAGTATGAAATTGATTCTATTTTTACGTATTTTTTCCTTTTATTTTATTTTACCATTGTTTTCATTACTACCCGTCTTCTAAATGGCAGAAACATTTTCAGAAAGTTTCCCTGAGGGTATAAATGTGTTCGTCATATAAGATTCATTTTCTCCCGTTATGTGAAAGTGAGCACTAATACTAACCTAATCTAATGAGTAACTAACTGCAAATTATTTTATAATTACCAAGCTGTTTCTACACCCTTTATTGAAATGATTTCAAATTTGAAATAAGTACATTTAAAATATGTATTTAAAATTTAAAAATTTGTTTCAATAATTCATACCAGTTCGTGGCAAAATGCAAATTTCCCCAAAAAAATTCCATTTCGCGGTCATAAATAAAATATCACCAATAACGTTTTACTATTCATCCGATCAATATGAAATTTTCGGTGTATGTATAATTGGGCGAGAGGCAGGTTTATTTAGATTAATCTTTTGAATACCCTATCGTTTAGCCACTGTTCAAGGAAATATTTTAGCGTGCATAGCTGGAAAACGGTATGTTATACAGCAATTAAAAAATATGTAACTCGCCCAAATATACAAGCTCAGACAATTTCATATTGATTAAATGAATATTACAATATTTATCACGATTTTTCATTTATAACTTCTCGAAACTAAAATATTTGGAGATTGTGCCAAGAAATGGTAAGAATTAAAAAAAAATCTAAATAACTCCTAAATGGTTAATTTAAAGGAATGTAGAAATGCTCACCTTGTTCAAATATGCTAGTATGCAACATGATTATATTAGAAGTTCATTTACGGAAAAAGTAAAATTTAATATGTATAAGCAAACATAATATTATTCTAGTCAAACTTTCATGAAAATATACATTAAAAAATGTCTATGTAGACTTGAAAAGGGAAAGGTAACAAAAACACGAAACGAATAGAAATATAAAGGAGAGATTACTGGAGAGATGACTGTTTTGACACCTGAGATTATAGGAAAAAGATATCAACCTAACGCTATAGAGTTATATCTACTCAAAATAAAAAATAAAAAAAAACTATTTATAAATTATATATATAGTACATGTATATATATCATAATATATATATATATAAAATATATATTATAATATATCTATATGGATCATTATGTATCTATAAAGGAGTTTGTACTAAATGTATTACTTTAATATATATATACTATTATCATACTATAATATTATTAATATAAAAAATGATACATATATTCTATAGAATTATATACTGTATAAAAGCAAGCTATATAGTATAGATGATATATAGTATATATATATAAGTAATACTGTAGATAATACTTTTAGTGATATATATACTAGTACGGATATATAAGTTATTATAGGTAGTACGTTATAGCTTTATATAAGGTGTTACTTGGGTTAAAATTTAGATATGTAGCATATGATAAAAACAAATTATACTACTTAACTCCAAAATGTTAGTGAAAATTGAAAAATGTTCCGGCACCCCTGGCACACGCTGGCGGCACCCCAGGGTGCCGCGGTACCCACTTTGAAAACCCCTGGTTTAATTTATTGGAAGCGTACGAAATATATTTTAAAAATTGAAACACGTTAATTAATTATGAGCAGAATACAAAATCTTGATATTAAAATAATAAATTTATATTATTTTTTATAGCTACTTTGTTTGTAGTGGCGGTTTATTAATTCCTGCGACTTGTGTTGGTACATTATGTTTTGACCAAACATTATGTGGCTGCGTGGACAAAGGAGAATCTTCTACAGAGCCGCCAACAACAGAAATAGTCACTGAACCAATAACAGCACCTTCAACTCCAGTGACATCAATGACGTATCCTCCCACTTGTCCTTTTCTCGATGACCCTAATGATAGCTGCGCAAAGTAAATGCTAGTTAATTTATTTGCACCTTACATACATAAACAAACTTCCCTGTCATTATTAAATTTCTAATTTTGACATTTGACATTTAGAGGTAGCATGTGAGAGAGTCACAAGTACGTTATATACCTATACTAACTTTTACGAACGCCACTTCAGATAGTACAATAATAAGGGGTGCCTGTGTCTGCGCATGTTAAGTTTTGTGTGGAATATTGGTATACTATATATCCAGGTTAGTTCGCTGCGGTGCTTCCTTCTTCCTTAGCCATACTACTCATAATCTGTTATGTGGAATTACTATCTTCACAATCATTCTGTGTTTCCTCCTTATAGATATATTTAAATCTCTACCTATACTCACACTATTATTCATAATGACCTGCGATTACTGAGTACACTATAATATATACATTCTGGTAATTTGCGCTAGTTGGTGACTTCTGTTTTACGCATGAATACACTACACCTCTATATATACTTGATTAGTAGGCTACTGACCCGTGAGTATTAGGCGGTGCAATCTGTGATTAGAAAAAAAAATATAAAATAAAATAAAAATATAATGCAAATTAATAATTTTATTATTATGAGTTTGCCCTATTACCTGCTAAATAGTTAATATATAAATATTTATTTAATAATATAATTTATATATATATATTATTAAATATATTTATTAATTATATATATATTAATATATATATATTATATATATAATATATATAATATATTATATATATATATTATTAATATATATAATATAATATATATATATATATATATATATATATAATTTATATACTATATATTAATTATATATATATATATATATATATAATATCTCATATATATATATATAATATATTAATATATATTATTAATATATTATATTTTATATATATATATATATTATATATATATTAATATAAGTAATATATATATATATATATATATATATATATATTTATATATATATATATATTAATATATATATATATAATATATATAAGTTAGTTATAATGACATGTTTATGAGTCGTTGCAGTGCTATCTTTTCGATATGAAGGATATTAAGTAGGTATTAGTCATTCATAACTTGAAATATAACTAATATATATGTGATTTAAGTTACAGCTAAAAACAGGGATTTATAATAATTTCAGTCTCTATGGAATGTATATATATTTAGATTTTTCCGGAGAGGTTGTGAGATCTGCTTACTCTCCTGCGCAGTTACAGACCGTCAATATATATTTGAGAGCAGTGACTTTTACAGCACCACGCTGTAGATATTTTTCAGGGTCTCTGGTGCCGTTACCGTTAACGCACTATTGTTTCTGTGCTTTACGGTGGATATCTACATACGCTCGAAGCACCATATAACTGTTTGGTAACTCTCAGTTTTAAACAGACCATGCTAGTTCATGCATACTTGTTTCAGTCTCACACTCTTTTGCTTATGCGACGCAACTAAATGGCTCATGCTGTACTGCTCGCTAGTAACAACAATATCACATTTCATTTTTATATTTAATTGTTATTGATTATCTTCCTACTGCCTGCAAAGTAATAAATTAATCTGATATTATAAATCGATTTCATTACCAGGAATGTATTGCTGATAATCATGAGCGTAAACACACGAATTCCTAGCTCAGGATCCACTGCCGACTTTTGTGAGCGAACATAGCTGCAGGCTAGACACTCACGTGAGTCTTCTCGCTCCGGCGCTCGGAGCCTGCTGTTGTTAGCGTGCCTGCTATATATTTCCGTGCCACAGTATACCTTGACTTATCTAGACTATATACCCGACTAATATCAGCCTGCCTCCTAGAACTTACTACGAACTTATCGATATCTGAGTTTAATATATTTGGTAGTGTGAGGTTTTAGATTAATGAAGGTAACCTCTTGTAGACGAGTTATACAAAGTGAGGGGTCCCTGACTGAAAAAAAGCTCACAGTGTAGAAATATACAAAGGACGTAATAGTAGGATATAGAAATGAAAGGTATGAATGATAGAATAATAAGAAGGAAATAGAGTTAGGAGAAGGAGTCCTGACTCAGAGAGTAGGAGTTGACCTCACAGCTAGTATAATTACCGGTTGGCTGACTCCGGTTGCGGTGTCAGAAGTTAATATTAAATATTTGTGATAATGTACATTATTGGTGTCTTTATATATGTTATTGTGGTATCTGTTAAGATTTATCGAAAAATATATAATAGGGTTAAGTAACCATCTAATAGAAAAAAATTAATAATAATAATAATATTAAATAAAATAAAATTTGTTATTATTACTTTATTGTTTATAACGTACAATAATTTACAGTTTTTAAATAATCACCTATATAAAGCAAGTAAATCTACTAGTAAAATCAGTAAACCAAATACCTAACCATTCCAAATATAAGTATATCACACCCTTCCACTCTGTCCAGTCGTGATCTAATTGAATTGATCTATATTAGAATTCAAGATCTAATTATTTTTAACTAAATTGTCTCATAGTATTTTTATATACCCTATAAAGAGCGAGTAAATCAGTAATTCAAAATAACCTACCATTACTTCGCCACCTCCTGTCTACATATATATATATTATCAAAATTGTTAACATCTCTATTGAACTATTAATCTATTGATCTATTGATCTCTATTTTGACTAATTGATTCAGGTCAATATATTTTTTACTAAAATTGTAATGCATTTTATCACATACTCATTAAAATCAAGTATAAATATTCAGTATAATATCAAACCAACCATCTCAAGTATATACTAACTACCTCTGCCATTATCCTTGGTCTTGTAATCAATATATTAAAGTATACTATTGAGTTTCACAGTCACATTTTGATAGATATCATTTTTATGGAATAATATACATAAACATAAAATCAAGTTCTTTATATAAAGATCTATTCAATCATATATATTTTATATTAGCTAAGGACGTAACAATATGATTTATCTACATTAATATAAAGCTTTAATATTATAGCATACATCTGACCTTATAAAAGAATATAACCTACAACGACAAACTTTGGTACACTATCTTAAACAGGTGAATAATTTATTTAACGTGATTTTAAACATTTAAAACTAAAGTTCCATATCATTAACAACTCAGTAAAGTAACTTTAACATATAACATTCCAAAAACGTAACTTATATCTAATCAAATCTCTTGTCAAGTACATATATCTCTAAACATACAATGTTAATTTTATCATTAAACTAATAGGATTAATATATATTTAACAAATATATATATACTATAACCTTGTGTAATTTACATACTAAACATAGACCAGCGAAATGTATTGCATTAACAGTAACAATAGTATTTTTCAACATTTAAATAATATAGGCCAACATATACAATTATTGATTAGAACTAATGAATATAATATATTCTCATATCGAACAAACTCTGACACATAATCTTAAGCAAGAAATATTATAAAATACTGACTACCATTATGATATACAGGTCCAATAACTATACACAGTAAAAGTAACTAATCACAAGATCATCTAAAAAACAATGATCCAATTTAATACACTTATATCAACATATCTCCTATACATGACAATAGGATTAATTTTTACATAATACATGTATATAACTCAAAATTTTAGCTAAATATAAACCTTATAATATAAACATCATTAATAACCTTAACTGGTATAAAGACAAAACAAAGTTAAAGTTTTTAGCTCTCTAGTAAGCCTAAACTTAATAGAACATAAACATACTTCAACATTATTCTATATTATATAACACTAACAACCAATATCAGAATTAAAACAGCTTATTAATTTAACACTTAGTTACAATTAAAAACGACATATAGCTGGGAAGTAAATAAATATATACAAGTTTTTATCATTTTATAAATACATTTAATTATTTTCATGAATAAAGAAGCGTTATATTATAAATACAATAAATACATTAAAATATAATATATAACTATTATAAAAACATTACATTTATATTTTAATATATTATAATTTTTATTTCATATAATCAGAGAACATAGGATTTAAGTTGGGTAAGTTCTATATATAATATTCTCTAATAAGATTTCACAGCCTTTTGAAAGGATGTAAGTATATATAATACAATTAAGCCTTCAGCTACACCTAATTATACCATATTTTCGGCGTATTAAGTCTGATTCCAGTCTGTCATCTTCTCATCTCTCTACATAAAAGAGAGAAAGGTTTACTACTTATCCTAAGTTGAATAGTTAATTAATAATTGACCTGCTGTATATCTGCTAAAAATTAATACCTGGGAAAACCATTAATGTTTTTTGGCGTAAAGGTAATCAATAGTATTAGAAGGCTCCAATTGTGCCTACTTATGGGGAATTTTGCCTACTTTATCCCTTAGTGTCTTAATAAAGGAGTCTCACGGAAGTATTTCGAAGCATGTATGAGGTAGGAGAGGGTGATGTAATGTTGATTTGTGTGATTGTATGAAGAACGAGGTGGCGGTAGATAGAAGATGTCTGCAGAGTTCGAAACTGTGAAACCTATTACACGTACTGAAGGTCACACAAATCGATGGGTTTCCAGTATTTGCGTACATCAAGGGTTTTTAAATATCGTCACACGACGAGAACACAAGAGAGTATTAGAGATGCTAGTAGAATAAGACACTCTCACACAGCACCGGAGTGACGGGAGAGGAATAGTATGAACAACTCATCGATCCGCATCGGATAAACACGAGCACAATTATCTTGTCGTAACCATCCATCCCAGCAAAGTACATGCGCATGCTCGATAATCTTGACTCGATCCATAAACAACATAAAGAATACAGAAGCTATGATTTTGAGTCCTCATGGCTTGGAATATCAAGCAATGTTAGCGATCTCACGCTCATTTTGTTTTACTGATTAATATAAATGACACAACCATACAATTATTATAATCGTTGGGAATTTATAAAGAATAACTCTCTAGGTAGAAAATATCTATAACAGCCTGATAGAAGATGCGGGGCGATATATGTATACTAATAATGTATCAGCATCATTATAGAAATAATATCCTATATCTGAATAAAATATGAGTATATAATAAAACAATTACCTTAAAGGTAATGTAGATATCTTACTTTCAACCATAATCAGAAGAACATGATAAATACACATGAATAATATACGATACGCACTAGAATCGAGATATAAACCATGTGATATATGTCGGTTTTCAATAAAGGTATAGTATTTAGCTACCCTGTCTATGAATGGACAATCACAACAAAAGCTATAATGTGTACAACCGAATCAAGAGTGCAAACACGCTGAATCGATAACTCAGACATACAAAACAACACATGACAGAAACATCGCAACAACGAACATAACAATCAGAGCGACTATACAATAAACACAATCATAATACCATAACAACAACATACATCAAACATATAGAGATACAATATCACAAAACGCAAAGAGTATTTATTTAAATATATATTTAATAATAACTCAACAAACTAACAAGCATGTTTTTCCATATTGAGTGATTGTTAATTCGTATATAGAGTTTGATTTCACATTCTAATAATATTTATTAATTGCTATATATTAGGCACTTACTCTTTTATAGTATACTTAAAGAATTTTAAAAGTAACAATAGACTAAATACTAAACTCACACTCCTAAGCACTTGAATAAACCAACATTAACAAAGTAGTCCCTACCTTAACTCAAAAAGTAAGAGTTGGACTCCCGCTGGTTATTAGCACAGTCGTTATCAATAAAACGTGAACCTATTTCATACATAATAACTTATATATTTTCAAGCATATCTCTAACAATATATAATTAATTGTATTTTAAATTTTTCATTCATATAATATGTATATATTATATATATATATATATATAACTATTTATATATAGATTATTAACTTCGCATTTCGAGTATCCTTTCGGATAAACATAGCACAAATGAGTTCCTTTATAATACCACGCAGCGAATATTATGCTAACATATTACAATGTTATTTCTCACATTAATAAGCTAACATAGCATCACTTGAACTAAGAAATAATGTACAACGACAAATCTAACCCAACTTTTAACACGAATAAACTGTTAACATTACAAAGTTCCACACATAACTTTTACCACCTTAAAGTAACTAACATTGCTCATAATACAATATACGTAACCTATTCATAATAACTTTTTCTTAAAGAGCATATTAATCTCTAACTAATATCTAACGTTAATTATTATTTTACTCAATTGACATAGTTATATATATTTAATCAAGAATTTATCATATACCTTGTCTAATTCATAACAGACCAATATGAAATACTGTAAAAACATACAAAGTTTTATATCTACACTAACATATACACATAATAATAAGTTCTATTATATAACTATTAAACACTAATTATGCCGCAGGAGCGTGTGAAATACGACTCGCGTACATCTTATCAACTAACGACGGATATATATATATTTACTCGTGAAGTATCAAGCATTACATACCAGAGCGCTAGACATTTAATCGGAGTGAATCTTTATTATCAAAACTACTGGGGCAAGAATTAAAACTTCGACTATTAGCGAAACGACAAAACCTTATCGCGTACAGGGATGGTTTTTGGTTAGCCTGGCCTTAAAGTTCGATTCCTGTGGTCTCTCCCGTGTTAACCCCCTGCATAGGTTGATAAAGTCAGTTAAAAAGGTAAGTTAAAAGGGGATAACATCCATACGTAGCAGTAAATAAAACTACTAACATTAACAAACTTCCGTCACACTTTAACAAGCTGTAAAGTATATCATATACACTTTCGTTAATCAACACCGATTTAAACTCTATATCACTATATACTAGTTAATATATATAGTATGTCCTTTTTCACAAAAGCATATCTCTAACATATCAATGTTAATTTACATTATCAATATATAGTACTAATCGTAAATAATTTAACAAAATTTAGGCATAAACCTTCTAAATCATATACTGACAATAAGAATTTAATGCCTTAACGTAACAAATTTTTTACAATAATAAATAGTAATATTTAAACAAAAATTCATCATAACCTCGTGTAAATATCATAAGAATTTTGAATAATATTGAAACTCAATAATAATAATATAATGCAATATACAAAAAATAACTAAAAATTTTTTTTTTTTTTCTTATACAATAAAAATAACAGTTCTTTGAATAAAAATATCACAGTAAAGCGTAATAGTTTAACTGATTTTTAAAAAGAGTAAATCAGTAAATCAGTAAATCAATAACGCACCCATCCTGCCAAGTCCCCTACCCATCCGCACCCTCACATTTTAACATAAACTCTAACTAAATTATACAAATTCACGCATCTAACAGCTGTAAAGTACCTATCACTTCGTACAAAACGTAACCTATTCACTTATTTATCTCAAAAGCATAAATCTCTAACATATCAATGTTAATTTACATTTAACATCGTAATATTTATAAATCAAAAATTTAGCATAAACCTGTCTAATCAACATACTGACAACGAATTATAATGCTAACGTAACAATTTTTTACATCAACTTCGTTAATTAATTTTAACAAAAAACTTCATCATAACCTCGTCTAAATATCATAATCCCCGGCGAATAATTGCAAACATATAGTTTTATTTTTAACCAAACAAACAAAAAAATAACAAAATTTTATCCACTGACATAACATAAAAATAAGTCTTTGAATAAAATATCACAGTTAAGCGTAATAGTTTACTGAATTTTAAAGCAAGTAAATCAGTAAAAAAATCAAGTAAATCAACAACCCATCCCTGCAGTCCCCTACCCATCCACCCGCCTATGATCTATTGTAATCTATTGATGCAAGTCATATTTCGAGTATACATTTGGATCAAACCATAAAAACATAAAAATAAGGTTCTTTAATATACTAACCGTAAGAGAACGAATATATGCTTACCCGAACAAGTTTTAAGCATCAGAATAAAGCTACTATATGTACCAAGCAGACTGAGAATATAATGTCAAATGCAAACACTACATACTCCGCGTAGTGAAATAAGTCGAGGACTGAACATCTTGAAAATTCCCTGACTTATAAGGTAAGTAGGCTAAACAGGTCATAACAATACTTCGATTATGTTCCCCACTTTTCGTCAGCATATCAGCAACAAGGTATAAAGCCGTAATCATCTACCAAATCCCTTGTAACAAAGTGCCAATCTACAAAGATACCAATAAACAATCTTGAACTAATGAATTGACACTTTCGCTCGTCAAAGTGTCACTCCGTTTGCGAGTAATAAGTTCATTTTGACCTAATGAAATAAACGAGAGAGCATTATCAAATTTCCTAGGGCAACAACATTACTCAAGCAAAAACTTAACCTAGGCTCAAGTTTCTAACATATCATCATCAGTTAACACAGTAATATCTTACAAAACTCATCATTTCTCTAACAAATCAGAGGATGTTATTTTCGTCATTGTCATAGTAATATTGTAACAAACGTACTTAAACTTACGAATGAAAGTTATTCATTAACCGAAGAGTATCTAAAGCAACGCATCACCTCCCGAGAGAAAAAACCTGGAGGATGGCGCCCCTTGAAAGGATGTGAACCCTGAAGAGGGGGGATCAACCCGGAAGGGGTGTAAGCGTCATTACCCACCTCCGAAGAGGGTAAAGGCTCGACCCGAAGGGCTGAGGCTTAAAACCCGCTTACACCCCTTCGGGGTGATCCCCCTCTCAGGGTTCACATCCTTTCAAGGGGCGCATCCTTCAGGGTTTTTTCTCAGAAGGTGATGTGTGCTTTAGAATCCGTGTTGTTAAGAAATCTGTAATTAAGTTCGTAAGTTAGGTTAGATTATGTTAAATATTACTAATGAAATGTGAAAAATAAACACTGATTTATAGGAAATGATTGAGTTTTTGTAAGATATACTGTGTTAACTGATGAAGATGTGTTAGAAGTGAAAGCCTAGGTTAAGTTGTTGAGTTGAGTAATGTTAGGTTTGACCCTAAAAATTTTGATAATGTCTACGTTTAGTTCATAGGTTCAAATGAAGTTATACTCGAAACGAGTGACACTTTGACGAGGATAGTGTCAATTCATAGTTCAAGATGTTGGTATCTTTGGTAGATTGGTCACTTTTAAGGGATTTTGTTAGATAATACGCTTTACCTGTTGCTGATATGCGAGAAAAGTGGGAAACCTATCGAGTATTGTAATGACTGTTAGCTTACTTGTACTTTGATTAGAGAGTAAGGGAATTTTCAAGTGGTTAGCCTGATTATTCAATCGCGAGGTATGTTAGGTATTTGCATTGTAGCAATTATATTGCTCAGTTGCGAAATGAGGAGTAATAGTTAGGTTAATTGGAGTGGACTGATAAAGACTTTGTTGGTTATACACAATATTACCTTTCGTTCAGTTAGTATTAAATTATAAATATGATATACTTAAATTCTTTTTGTTTTATGGTATACTATCCAAAATTGCTAATACTCGAAATAAGACTTGAATCATAGTTTCAATCAGATTGCTACAGGGCGGGTGTGGATGGCGTAGGGTGACTTGCAGGATGTGATTGGTTTGATTTTTACGCTGATTCTAATCAATTAGCGTGTTTGTAAAACATCCTGTGAGAGAACTCTTTTACCGCTTTACTGTGATATTTTATTCAAGAACTTATTTCTCAAGTCGGCGTGGATCCGCGATAAAAATTTTAGGTTATTTTTTGTTATGTTTTGGTTAATCCAGCGTCTTCAAATCCAAGACTTTATTATACTAGTTTGACATATATTCGCGGGGAATTATTTGTATATTTAGACGAGGTATGATGTAATTCTTTTGTATAAACTATTTATCGCAAGTTGATCGTAACACACAAAATTGTGTTACTGCTACATTAAATTCACTTATTATGTCAAGTATGATGATAATAGCCAGGTTTATGCTAACTTTTTTGTTAAATACGATATACGGATGTTACACCATAAAAATAAACATGATCACGTTGAGAAATAACTCGCCTTGAAAAAGGGTGAATAGAGTATAACGAATTATTTTGTACGAAGTGTTAGGTACTCTACTGCTGTTAATTACGCTAGAGTTTAATCATGTTAAATCTTAGTAGTAATTATCAGTAGTTTATTCGTACGTATGGTGGTGTTAGGTTGGTCGTTGTACATTATATTCTTAGTTCAGGTTTGTTATTTTAGCTTTATTAATGTAAAAACGTTGGTACGTTAGCATATATTCGAGGGTCAGTATAAAAAAGAAATTATTTTTTTAGTGTTATGTCGTGGATAAAAATCAATTAGATTATGTATTCACAGTTGTTTTACAAGATAGATACTGATATATAATATTACGCACACAACGTATAATATAGATAAAATATAGTATGTTACTTCACTCTCATACTAACGAATACAATGTAAAATTAAACGTTGATATGCTTAGAGAATATGCTTAGAAAAAAAAGTTAGAAACTAGGCTTACGTTTGCTCACGTAATATAGTTAACATTTATACAAGGTAGCTTAAGTGTGGAACTTTAGAGATAATCAGCGTTAACAGTTTCATCGATAATATTAAGATATGGAGGTATAGATTGCTCCGATTGTACATTATTTTTCTATAATTCAATAATCGATGTCTATGTTTGTGTATTTCTAATGTAACAACATTGTTATGTTAGCATATATTCGCTGCTGGTATATAAACACCATTATGTAGCCTATGTTTATCGAAATGACTCACTCGAGATGAATGCGAAGTATAAATTCATAAGAATAGTTAATGTAAAATATATCAGTGATATGTAGCAGAGATCTTGCTCTTAAAAAGTGTGAGTAGTGTTACGTTTATGCTACGTCTGTGCTCGAGGTATTTTTACTGTTGTAAGTACGGAACTTTTGTTAATTGTCTTTAGTTGTTACCTTTCTACGTTAGGTGTGGAGCGCGTTTTTGTCTATTGGATACAGTTAATATTCTTAGTTCTGGTAATACACAGTGCTATATGTAGCTTGTTAATTGTGAAAACAACTGTTATCGTTAGCATATATTGGTTGGTGAGAATTAGCCATATTAAAAACTCTGCTAAGAAACTGTCCTTTATTATGTATCTTTGCCCCATAGTTAGTTAGCTTGTTTTTGCTTCTCGATGTTGTTGTTGTTCTGTTCTGATTGGTTGTTCTGAATTGTTTGTTGTGTGGTGATTGTATGTTGTTGCTGTTGTTGTTCGTTGCTCCTAACGCAGAATATACATCCCCCTGCCAACTCATAATTTGAATCTGAGATATGGTTCGTTCGTATAAGCAGTCCGTGTATTCTTTGATTTTCTATTCATTCTCGATAATGAGGTTTGAAAAGTTAGAGAATCTAATCAGCCATTCTTCACAGATTGTTCTTTATCCTCACTACCTCTTACTTTCCTTCACAGTAGGATATCTATCTTCTTTTTCTCCGTTCTTTCTGTGCTGATACTATGACATCGCCCCGCATCTCTACGCTTGTGTTGATATTTTTCACTAGGAGTTCTTCTCTCGTTATCTCCTGCCACGATATCGTGTCATTTTATATTTAATCGTAAACCGTACTGTGCAGATCGTCTACATCCTTGCTTGTATTCTCCCAGCTCAGCAGGAGTAAATAAATTCAGAGCCTTATTCTCGCTTTCTGTGTTTGATGGATTCATCAACGATTATCGACGTGCGCAGCTGCATGGGTAGACGGATAAGTGTGTTTAATCCGCATGGAGTTCGTGCATATTCTGAGATGAACTTGTTATGGAAAAGTATCATCTCATTCTGTCTCGTCCATGGTCTCTGACGTGTCGCTGGAGAGGTTTTTATCTACTCTCTCTATTTCATGCATCTCTCTCATATATACTCCTCGATCCGCTTTTCGCTCCTGTCTCTCCTCCTCGTCGTCGCTGCTACGATTCATCTTCCATCTATTTTCTCTCACCGTCCTCTTTGTATGTTCATCCGCAATCTACTCTTGCTGCACTGGTAGTATCTCAATTTTCTCATCCATATTCGTAATGTAAAGGACCTTCATGCGTAGACTGTATAGATATTTCTCTCTCTCTCTCGGTCTCTTACTCAGTCTCGTCATCTTCTGTACAATATTTTCACATCACTCTGCCATCTCGCTTCACAATCTCATACAATAACTCGAACATTATACTCTATCTTGCTCACTCATCTTCTAACCTCGATGTTGAAACTCTCATACTCTCTGAGGATCTATCATATCACTTTAGCTCACATCTCTCGGTGTATCCATTCTATGTGTTATTCATTTTTTCTCGCTCAGTGATATCTATAATGTGGTTAAGGATCCGTACTATTACTCAATTGCAGTATATCTCTCCTCCTATGTGAGTGCATTTCTCATTCACTTTATTCTAACTCTGGGATCTCAGTTACCCATCTCTCTATCTGTATGAGTACGAATTCGAGTTGCATGCATGCATATATCTCGCTCTATCACTATCTCCTCTGTAATATCATCTTGCGCTCTTCAGCTGTTCTGCATGCATACTGGTTCATTCTATAGTCTCTCTCATCTATGCTCTTGCTATAGGCCTGGTTGTTTCGTATATTTTTCGTTGTATTATATGAGAGATTTGGAATGAGTATTCAGACAACTCTTTACATCCCCTCTCTCAAACTTTTGACAATTCCTATTCGTTTCCTCTCTGATTAGATCTCGATCACTTTTACTATATTTAATATCAAACTCTTATCTTTCTCTTCTCTCTCTATTCGTTATACTCTCTCTCTGTTCTTTCTATTGTATTTACATATTCAAATACCGCTCCAATTTCATCGAATACATTCTACTCTCTCAATGGTGTTGTTTTCATATAATCGTTAATCACGTTGTGTGATCTATTAACTCGCTATAGTCGCATTCATACATGTCGTTTTACTAGTACTAACTTTGTATCTATATGACTCAGCTGTTTATCCTTATCTCGTCTTGTGCTTGTTGTGTGTTATACGTATGTCTATGATCTTCATCATTCTAAGCTTTATACGCTCGAGTTAAACCACTTTACTTGTCTTGTCTTTATCCGTTAGGGTATTTATGACTCGAGTTAGGTACGCGCTCTCATGCTAAATTCTTCTCTTGTCGTAATATTACTATGTTACTACTCTCGTAAGAATTACACATATTTGTCAGAATGTTGGAGATTATGTTTTGATAAGTCTGTAAATGGATTATGTTTTTTTGTCGAAGTTGCCTTTTTAGCTTACTTTACTCTCGTTCTGTTTAGTCTTCTTGGATCTTTGCGAATGTTGCCTAGTCTTAATTCTTCTGCTTAAGATTGTCTGCTCACATCGTGCTTTCGTCCTTGTATATTTATTCTAAAATTATCTCTCTATTTCTTAGTCTTATACTCACATGTCTTGAGTGGTTTCTGCTTACTTCGTGAAAGTCTGTATAAAATTACGTTTGATTAGACGCATTCTAAGATTGCCTCATACTCTCTTTCTCCGCTGGTCTGCTCTTTTGCATCTCGATCTACATCAATGTGCTTAGTTGTCGTAATACTCTTCTTTGTTCTATAAATATTACCATGTTAATGTTACAATACTTCTCGTTCTAGACTCCATTTGTGTTCTCTATCATTCTGTCTGCAGTACTATTGCTTCATACCTTCTCTAATCCAACCTCTTTAGTACCACAAGTGAGTTAATGCACGAGATATGTCATCACTTATTTTGGAACTATATATCGTATAAGGCTATCTTACTGTTTGTCTTAGTATCGCTGAAGTAATTATAGTATAATGTTGGAAGAACCCCATGCCTTTTTATATTTCTCACATTTGCTCTCTCAACAATGTCAACTTGAGTTATGTTATTCCGTCTGATAGCGGTCTATATACCAACTTTCCCGCGGGAATGTTAGGTCAGTGATATTGCTGCTCACTAGTTTCTACTTAACGTGGACGTTGAGCAGTTATAATAATATATAATGTTGATATGAAACTTTGTTTAACGTATACATCAATTAATATAATTATCGATTTAGATCTTTGTGTATATTAGAACTTGAATTTTATATTGAGTATTATATGTTTATTTAATCCTAAAATATGAATACTTATATCAGAATAAATGTGTATATCGATTCAATATAGTAATCAATAGATCAAAATATATATCAATATAGTAATCTCCAAGGATGGACAGGAGGTGACTTAAGGATGGTGGTTTGATTTCACTGATTCTGCTCATTAGAGATTTAGGGTTATGTAATAAATACTGATTTACATATATATAATAATCTGGTATTATAACCTCTTTTACTCACTGAAATCTAAATATAGGAATAAATAATTGAACGAAGTACTTTTAAATTAGCATGGACAGGAGGTATTGCGAGATGAGTAGTATAGATTTATGTATGATTTACTTATAGTCTTTTATAGGTATAAAGGACTTTCATGTGACAAGCTGTAATTAGTAATTCTTTTAATTACAGAGTTATAAAGGTCTAAAATAGTCTTTCTCATTAATATAGATCAATATTAAGATTTACTAAATAGATCAATAGATCAAGGATGGACAGGAGGGTGGTTGGATGGTGGTTTGGTTTACTGATTTACTGATTTACTGCTTTAGGGTATGTAAAAACGTAAATTTGTACGTTATAAACAAAAGAATAACAAATTTTATTTAATTTATTTATTTATTTATTTATTTTTTTCTTGATGTTCTTGAAACCATTATTTTCGAAATCTACGACCCAAAAACATATACATATAAAATAGACTCACACCAATTATATAATTGTTTCTATATACATAACAAATATTTAATAACTATCGACACTATATATAGCAACGTAGTAGCCAGCCCTGTTGCATTTAGCTGATCTCAAACTCCTACTTCCTTACTGAGTCCAGACTATCCTTCTACACTTACTTATTATCCTATATTACTTTATTATTTACTTCCTTCACATTATATGTATACCTTCTTCTTGCCTCCTATTCGTTACCTTTAGTTTTGCATCACAACTGAGTATATATGCTTTTTTTCAGTCTCAATAGAAACCCTCACACTCACTATAAAGGGTCCCTAACACTCATACTAGTATAATATAACCTCATATAAGTATATAACGAACTTATTATATACCATTATATTTATTATACGTAAGCTTATATCTATATAATTACGGTTTACTATCTAACTATATATATACCAATATTATAAAATATATATCAAATTATAATAACGAACCATATGTATTGTTATAAATATATACGACTGTTTTAATTAATCTCGCATAACCAGCAGCGGCTCCAGGCATATCCAGTGCCTAGTTGAAGCCAACTATACCTCTAAGTATCAATACTGACTTCTTTCCATAGAACTCTTACAACTCTGATTTTATTCCCATAAATTTCAGCCCTTAATACAACAATTTAATTTTTTAAGGGGTTAGGGTGACCCATCCCCTTTTGGGGGACCCACGGGGATGTAACTTCGTCTACAATGAGGTTTAACCTTAACTATTCATTATCTATATACACCACATGCCAAATTTTAACACACATAGATACGATAAGTTCAGTAAGTCGGCAGGCAGGCTCTGATGTTCGAGTTCGGAGTCTAGAACCGGATGCGAAAGAAAGCATCTTACGATTATGTGTCAGAGAGACAGGTCGGATGTAGAGCGTAAACGATAATACGCTTATAGGATCGTATTTTCGACTTTTTCAAAGATTCGATTCCCTTTTTCTTGTGAATACGATTTTATTAATTTTTCTGAAAGTGATTTTTAAATATTAATGAATTTATATAATAATTAAAATATTATCCTAAGAATAAATATATATATAATATATAATTAATAATAATAAAATAATTATATATTAATATATTATATAATATATATTATATATTAAATATAATATTAAGTATATAATAATATAAATTATAATTTATATATATTAAATTAAATATATATATATATAATAATATATAATAATTATATATATATATAATATAATAATATAATATAATATATAAATAATATTTAATATAATATATAATATATAATTATCACTATATTAATATAATAATAATAATAATAATAATAATAATAATAATATATAACAATAATAATAATAAATATAATATGTAATATAATATAATAATATAATAAATAATAATAATAATAATAATAATATAAGATAAATGTTGTATGTGTATGCGCCGGCGCGAGCGCGCTTCAGCTCACACCGCGCTGACAGTCCATGTCTGTCCAACCGGGCCGATCATCTGGTCCCGTAAGCGGCTAATCTCGCATCGCACAGAACGCCCGCAACAGAGGGCGTAGCGCAATAATTTGCGCCTCGACCCGTCCTGTGCGGGATTATTCTCTGACTAATATGACATCACCTTAGAAGACTTGAAGAATGTACTGATCTGGTTTCACTAGTAGGCTTAATCGAGCTTAACCATACATAGATTATATTCCAAGTTTGAAAACGAATACTCTATTCCTTCATATCGAAAAGGCCTGCAACGCTCAAATGGCTTAATCACTACTGGTGTTAGATACTATATTGAAAAATTTATATATATATATCACAGCATATGATATATATATTATATATAATATATATATTATAATATATATATATATATATATATATATATATATATATATATATATATTATATATATATATATATATTATATAATAAATAAATGCTTGGCGTATATTTTATTTTATTTGGTTGATTTTTGTTAATTCATCCAGCTTTTAAACAACAATGAATTGCAAATTGAATAACAGTTTTAAGTTTAACATGAGGGGAAGTCTAAAACTTTCACAATCACACCACTTTAGCAGTTATTATATTGAACTTGTTGCCTAACACTTATCTATTAAATAAAGTGGGAATTAATATATAATATATATATATATATATATTATATATATTATATATATTCTATATATATAATATATATATATATATAATAATATTATTATATATTATATATATTATATATATATAGACATATATATATATATATATATATATATATATCAGCAGCTACTCCAGTAACTTTTTCTCTCTCTCTCTCTCTCTCCTCTCTCTCTCCTCTCTCTCTCTCTCTCTCTCTCTCTCTCTCTCTCTCTCTCTCTCTCTCTCTCTCTCTCTCTCTCTGCACTCGCGATATAGATTTATTATATATATTTAAAAAAATGAAGATGTCTAGACAAATCTATATATATATATATATATATATATATATATATAATGGCCTACATATACATAGATATTTTTTTGTTTCTTTATGTGTTATTATATTTATATTAAATGCAATGTTATACTAAATATTATATATATATATATATATATATATATTATATATATAGTGTATTTATATATATATATATTAAATACTTGGTTATTTTCTAAACGTTTTCTTTAAATTAGAGTTGATTCCATGATTAACTTTAATATTTCAAGTTATTCTTTTTCTTCCGTTATTCTTAAGTATTTTAGTAATTTCTTTATTAAAGTTTGTTATTTATAAATATTCTTTGTATAAAATTATTATTTATTATGTATGGTATTTAAACATGTTATTTATAAACAGTACTTATAACCAATTTTATACTCTAAATACACAGACACCATCTCCGCTATTCGATATGAGCACGAACTGGCCATTTTTAATGGGTTAAAAGCTTTATTTAATAGCGGTTTTCTTACCTTTTCCGTTTAATTTGCATAATGCTTTATAATTTACTATGTAATTAATTTCATTTTATTTACATCTTTCTCAAAAAAAATAAGAGAATTTTATTTAGTAAACATTTTGAAATTTGCAAAAATCGATCGTTTCTGTAATGTTAACTCGTGCTGAGCACGAGCAGCACGAGCAGCACGAGTGTAGGAGTCGCCTCTTATATATATATAACTATATATGTTAATATATATATATATATTAAATAAAAATTATTAATATTTAATTAAAATATAATAATAAATATATATATATAATATATATATATATATATATATATATATATCTATATATATATATAATATATATATATATGTCTTGCTAGAAACTAGCTTGACAATAAGGATATAAAAATGATTATTAAGTTTCTTCTTTATTAAAATCATAAAATCAATTGCATAGGTTATCGTTATCTTCAACAGAATAATGGGTTATTTTAACACTCAGTATGTTTCACAATTTATTTTTTCTTCGGTAATTAAATTTCAATGGGAAGTCATTATTTTTTTCTTCCTATTACATCTCTTTCAATTTAGTATATTTGAACAATAAAATATTTTTCTTTCTCTTCTTTTTTTTCTTCCTTTCTTCTTTTAACTCCATTTGACGCATGTGTGCCATACTGAACTTTCTTCACAATTAATTACCATTGATTCTTTATTTTTTACACAGAATTATCAAATTATGTTTCTTTTTTTTATATAAGATTATTATTATCGGGCCAAGGCTATGCCCGGAGGCGGGAGTGCTAGACTCCCACCTTTTCAAACTCGTTCCCTTTTTAAGACTCCCGAGACATTTCAAATACGGGTGGTTAGAATTTAAAAAAAAACGCCCTCTGGCGTGTCCCTTACCCAATATATTTTAACTGTAAGAGAACAAACCTTACAAACACAGCGTACATAATTATTATAGAAAGGGGTTTCTACAATGGTGACCCCTAGAGTGGGGGGCAGCTTGAATTTAACATGCGGCCCCCTCGCCCCCTCTCAATTTATTCATTTCAATTTTCCAAGAATCATAATTTACTTTTTTTTTTTTTTTTTTTTTTTTTTTTTTTTATTTCATATATTATTTTTAAAACTATTATTTTTTTTTTTTATTTATTTATTTTATTTTTTTATTATTTTTTTTTATATAATTACAATAATCATCGATTAAAAGTAATCGTATACTCGTATTAATCAACTAATAATTAATTTTTATTTTAATTTAACACTTAAAACTAATTAATTAATTTTCATAAAATGGATCCCTATCTAATAAAATTTTAAAACTTCGTTTCAACAAAAATATGCACTTTGGTCTTTGAGAAGGCTGGCGAGTTTCAAACTACCACTTTAGCTTTCATCGAGTTGTCAATGCGTATTTTCCGGAAAGCAACATGCAATACTTTCACAATGGTCCATTTGAAATAAAGATCTCTATTTCTATTTTTGTAAAACTACACACATTTAAAAAACATTATTTTTAATAATCACTATCGCCAACTGTGAAATTTTAAGTTAACCAATCTCAAGCAACAAAACAAGAATTGACAATCATCTTTATTTTCCCCCGTGCTAATCTTAAAATCTTAATCAACCAGCACAAACTGGTGAAATCTTAAATTAAATTTTATTGTTATTTCATTAAACTTATAATATATAATTATAAACTTATAATTTTAACTTGATTAACTAAATTCAAATGTCTGTACATTTTTTCTTTTCGTCTTTTTCTCTTTTTTTTTTTTTTTCTTTTCCTTTTTTTTTTTGTTTTTTTATTTTTATTTTCCTTTAATGGGTAAATTTCGTCCGTTGTTACAATGTCGCCAGCTTTGGCGGAATTTCGATCTTTTATTACACTTCATTTCGACAATGGCTTTATTAGAAAATCACATATTAAATTTATTATTATTTATTATTATTATTATTATTATTATTATTATTATTATTATTATTATTATTATTATTATTATTATTATTATTATTATTATTATTATTATTATTATTATTATTATTAACCACTATATATTATTATTATTATTATTATTATTATTATTTTTATTATTATTATTATTATTATTAAAATAATATTCTATTAAATTATTATTATTAAATCTTATTATTATTATTATTATTATTATTAATTATTTTATTCATTATTATTATTATTATTATTATTATTATTATTATTAAATTATTATTATTATTATTATTATTTATTATTATTATTATTTTTATTTTATTATATTAATTATTATTATATCATTATTATTATTATTATTATTATTATTATTCACTAATTGCTGTTAACTTGTATTAAGTGTTACTACTTGGTTATTATTATTATGTTATTATTAATATTATGTATAGCAATAGTATTAGTAATATTATCACATCATTATTCTAATATTGTTTTTATTATTATTTACTATTACTGTTTATTATTATTACTATTTTTATTAATTATTATTATTATTATATTATTATTATTATTATTATTTATTTTTTATAAAAAATTGCTAATTTATTTTATTTTATTATTATTATTAATTATTATTATAATTTATTTTATTATTATTATTATTATTATTATTATTATTGTTATTATTATTATTATTATTATTATTATTATTATTATTATTATTATTTTATTATTATATTATTTATTATTCTTATTATTATTAATTATTATTATTATTATTATTTTAAGTTATGATTACTAGGTTTAGCAGGAATTATCATTACATCATTAATTATTATTATTATTATTATTATTATTATTATTATTATTATTATTATTATTATTATTATTATTATTATTATTATTATTATTATTATTATTATTATTATTATTATTATTATTGTTATTATTATTATTACTATTTATTTGGGGCTCAATGGACAAAAACGTCCCCCTAGTAGCCTTTTCTCATCTATTATAAGATTATTTTTGTATTAATATAAATATGTAAACATAACCATGTAATCTATTAAAGAGAATAAAATATTTTTGATTTGATTTGTATTTGATTATTAATTATTATTATTATTATTATTATTATTATTATTATTATTATTATTATTATTATTATTATTATTATTATTATTATTATTATTATTATTATTATTAACCACTATATATAATTAATTAACAGAAATAATGGCTTCATACACTTATTAATTTTCAAAAATTGTTTTCTTCTTTTTTTTATTCCAAAGCTTCTCAATGCGAGAAAGAAGCGATGGGTAGTTTGTCGTTGTGTAACCTCCCTGTTTAGGGAGATATCTTCGTTGCCTCGCTCTTCGTTGAGGAGGAAGATTTCCCTTCGGCATACCCTTCCTTTGGTTTGCTGTAGTAAAGTTAGGAGTGAGTGGGGGGGGAGATCTTGAAGAATATTTGGAGTATTCTTCCCCCGTTTTTCATTTGGTTTCGAAATATGAGATTCTTCATTTTAGGCTTAGGACATTTGACTCGTTTGAAACCCTCGTCTCACTGTGATTTTAATTTTTGTTGTCTTTCTTTTTTTTCGAAATTTTCACTTATATGCATTTTTTTCACAATTAATTGGCTGATTAGTATCAAAAAGGTTGTTTATTCGAGTCACAGTGGTGGTCACCAACTGTCTTGCTAGAACTAGCTTGACAATAAGGATATAAAAATGATTTAATTAAGTTTCTTCTTTATTAAAATCATAAAATCAATTGCATAGGTTATCGTTATCTTCAATAGAATAATGGTTTATTTTAACACTCAGTATATTTCACAATTTATTTTTTTCTTTTGGCAATTAAATTTCAATGGACCAAGAGCCTCTCTGGCGTGTCCCTTACCCAATATATTTTAACTGTAAGAGAACAAACCTTACAAACACAGCGTACGTAATTATTATAGAAAGGGTTTATATATATATATATATATATATATATATATATATATATATATATATATATATATATATATATATATATATATATATATTATATATATATATATATATATATATATATATATATATTTTTTTTTTTTTTTTTTTTTTTTTTACAGAGATAAACACCAAATCACTCACGGGCAGGCCCTAATCAAGGAGGAGGTGTACCCATTTAACGTCCGAGCAGGACGGAGCCAAGCCCAAGGAGAGAATAGCTCACATTCTCCACCCGACCAGTTGAGAACCTGGGACCCTCGCTTTGTTGGGCGAGTGCTCTAATACTGACTATCGGGCGCTTTTTTATATAAATAAATATATTTAAAAAATATATATACATCATATTATAACATAAATATCATATACATACCTTACAACACATATACACATACCACTATATAATACAAAATATAAAATATCAATACTATTTATTATACTCATCACTATCATTACTATCATTATGCACTAATTTATATATCACTGCTCTATGTTTTAATATTAATATTGATATGACTACACAATATTTCACAATTAATATTATTTACCACTATTAACTATATTAAGAATTTTCCCTTAACTAATATTACACTGTAATATTATTACATTATCACCACAATCACTGATATTACTATTATTAGGTTTGTTGTATATATTTCACCATATATTAATATTATTTAAAACTATTCACCATATTAAAAATTAACATTAACATTATTATTACTTATTATTATCACCAAAATCACTGTTATTATTATTAGTATGTTAACGATATATAACCACATTCGCGGAAGAATAATTGATAGAGGGGTTTCCAGCCCTTTTGCTACGCAGTGGAAGAGAATTTGGAAAAATTTTACTTCATATGACTCGACGATAGACTTGGGAAACGCAGCTCCACGTTA